>VSMD01072602.1:0-24635 GCA_008750895.1 Mirza zaza
AAATAAATAGCAAAAATATTTTTGCTGATTCAGAGTCACCCCAGCTACAGAATTCCATTCTGTTGTGTAAAGTTACCAGGAGGTAACATGCTAAGTGCCTTTATGATCCCACCTGGCAGCACAGCAGCGTTTGCAGCAGCTCTTGCTGCCCTTCCCCACTTTTTCACAGGGAGGTTTGTGCAGCACCGAGATGGTTTGTTTATTGCTGAGGATGAACTGGCTGGTGAGAATGTCTTTGATTTACTCCCTGGGCTCTAGTACCTAAGGTTTATTAAGGCCAGGTGGAGCCAAGAAGATCTGTCTTTGCCCCTATTTACCCTAAAATGCCTCTAATTATGAAGCTTTCCCTTTAGGAGTGAAAGAGTGAGCTTCAGGCTTTCCCAACTCCTCTCAGGGACTTTAAAAGTATTTTCAGGGGATTTTAAAGACTGTGCTTATGCACAGTGTATATATTTCATTTTGCATTTAACCCCGCTTGACTCCTGATACACTAACTACATTATCATGCAGATAATAGGAAGCAGGGAAGAGGAGATAAAACCCCAAAGGAAACAGAGCAGGGATATCCCGAGGATACCTTGGAAACTTAAGCTGATTTTGGGGAGTATGAGTTGGAATATGCCTCAACCTGCCCTGATTTTTTAATTTAGGGTTAAGAATGCCCTCTAAAGGTATAAAAATATCAGATCACATCTCAACTGCAGTTTTGAAATCAAATAGAATTTTCCATATCCCCCTGGAGTTCTAGTTGGTGATGGAAATTTAATAACCATAATTTAGGTACTGTTATTTCACATAGGTTTCAGGCCTGGAGAATAGATTGAAATTATCAAAGAGAATGGGATGCTAGACTCTATACTTCTAAAGACAATAGTGTTTCCAGACTCATTATAAAGTGTGCTCGGACGATATTCTCCATAGAATAAGAATTTCCTGTAGAAAGGAACATGTTCTATACTGTAAAATCCGGGTGGATTAACACATTAACTGCCATGTGAGTTGTGTTTAAATCACACTAATTTTGATCCTGGGGCCTTGTGAAGTAAAGCTCTGCAGTTGGTTCACGAAAATCTTATTGTTACAATTAGTATTGACAATTTCATTCTAAAAATGTGCATTGCATTGCATAAAACTCATGCATAGTAAACAATAAAAAATAACAAATTAGGATCATTTGTTTTAATAAAACATCGTGGCCCCAGGGGAAAAAAAATATCTGTTAAGCAACTTGTCCTGTACCATATTCCTAGTAAGTCATTGCTATTGTGTCTGGCTTCTGGTAAGGACACAGCTGTGGGGACAGTTGGAGACAGTGTATGATCAGGGCACATAAGTAGGTTCAGTGAGTACTTGAGTACTTCCTGTTCCTAAGTATTGATCAAATAATGTGCCTTCCATGGTAGGGGTTGGTGGTGTGCTGAGAGGGAGAGATAGGCTTTGGGGGATAGATGGAATGGTGACAAAAATATACTTAAGGGCATAGAATTTTGAGCATGAATACAGGGAGGGAGAAAACACAGCCTGAGCAGTGAGTTCCACTGTATAGAGGAACATTTCTTCCCTCGTGCTGTTGGAGAGAAGTTTGCTTTCAGAAGGTGGGTGATTTAATCTACTGCAAATATTTGTCTGATTTGGAATAAAAGAAACCTTACTTGCAACATAGTGGTTCTCAGCCCTTGCTGTACATTACAGTCACCTGGGGAGCTTTAACACCTCCCTGAGTGGTGCTGATTTACTGGGCTGGGGTGGGTCCTAGGCATCAGGGGTTTTCAGAGCTCCCAGTGTTTTCCACGTACAGCCAAAGTTGCAGACTGATTAGTTTGTGTATGGTCTTCAGCTGGGGTGCCTTGGGTTTTTGGCTACAAAGTTTTGAAGGCTCTGCTCCTGTTTGTCACAAAGTCTGTTACTAACGTCATGTTCAACTGGTAATTTCTCTATGAATGCAGGATTTTTTTCTTTCTTTTTTGTAAGAGTGACCAGTCTTGGCAAAAATGCTTCAAAGATGGCTTTTGCTTTTTGAATAAATACTGTATATTCTAGGAGGAGTTATAGAAGGTTATTTGAAACCATACCAATCCTGGGAACTTAATATGAAAATGATGTATCTTCCTACAGGGGGAAAAATGTCCAATTAGCAGGAAGCTTTTGGCAAAAGAGAAATAGCCAGGTCTCAGGCATGTTTACTATAACCACGAATACTTCTGGAACATTTTCCAAATTCTGCACCTTCTTTGATAGTTTGTTTTCAACAGCTGCTTAGATCACAAGATCTCCCCCTGTGTTGGGGGGTTCATTTATCTTTTAAACCTTCCTCACTAACCCTTTTATATAGCTTTATGCCACTGAGCCTGGCTGAGTCTCAATTTTTTGCTCATCTCTGAGAACTTACTTATTACAGCTCTGTAGCCATATGGCTCCATCCTGAAGTGTTCAGACCTCATTGAAATGTTATGAAATAGAAAAAAGTCTTTAAGATAATTTTGCTCTAGTGAGAAAGTTATCTTGGGAAATGTTATTGAAATAGGCAGTCTTCAGTTTTACGTGGTTCCAACTGTGTTTCTTCTCCTGGGTACCTAGTTTCCTGGTTTGAAAGAACAGTAGAATTTCTGATCTTGGAAGACCTAGCATCAGACACATCGCTGCTGGGTGTTGTGGAAGACTTCTTTGACACGGTGTTGGTAAGGATGGGGGTAGATGCCTCACTGAGCAGATGCAATTGGTAATGGGCAGGAATCTTCAAGTTATTTATAAAACATGGTTTTCTAGAAGTTGTAAGTTTTGTTAAAAGACTCCCATATTTTATTACTAGAATATTACGTGACATAGTAACAAACATTAATATCCATAACCAATGTTGTAGAAAATGAGAGGTGATTTATTTTCATACAAATATATTATTCACCTGATGGAGGGTGATATGCTCATTTTAACTAAGTGATTGAGGCTCAGATAGGCTTTCTCTAAAATTCTTTCCTTCTGTATTTAAAGTCAACTCCTGCCTGTTAGAGACTATTAGCTTTAATGCATTCATGTTATAGTTTATAATGCTATTTTAAAGTAATGTGAGCTTTACTTTTTCTTTCTTGTTATTAGATTATTTCCAGGAGTAGTAGAAAAGGTAAGTACTTTATTGGCTATTACTTTTTCATTAATAGAATGTTCTGGTACAGAGAAAATATTTAAATGATATGTACAAGTAAAACGGGTTTAAACATTCTATTTAGATTTGTTGCCCCCTTGTGGTAAGTCACATCTTGATGTTGTAAAGAATGTCTTGATTTGCCTGAGGTACATTTTCACTTACCTGCTGCTGACGCCTTTTGGCTACTTAGCTCTGTTCACATCATGAAAAGTCACTTTTGTCATTCTAAGCCAGCAAAAGTTTACTATTTCTGATTTAACTTGGAGCTGATTCAGGTACCTTCTCTGTGTTTTAAGTGTGTGAAAAGTCAAATTTTAGAAACTTTGGAGGATAAATGATTTTTTTTTCAGTTTACATCAAGTTAATGTGACATTTGAATTATGACCCAGGGATTCAAAGAAGCATTTAAAGTATTTGAACATTTTAGAAACTGGGGCCATCTTAAAATATTATGTCCTTTTCCTGTGGGGTATACCTTTTTATTTTTATTTTGAAAAGCTGTCATTATTCAACACTAAATTCTGCAAAGGACGGTATCTGGTAATTGAGGAAATTCAGTATCAGAAGCTTCAGTGGGCAAGATGCTTGGTTGACTTTAAAGTCACTTTTCTCCTGCCTCTTGAGTTACCATGCTCCTCATTCTTCTTCCATAGAACCACATGTTGTTAGTTTCTCTTACTACTCTTAAAATGAAAACATGGTATGGCACCTGGCATTGCTAATTAACAGGACACACAAATACCTTTAGAGTCCAACTGAGCTCTATTAGAATCTTTCTTTTAAGTTTTCAGCTGGTGGGCAAATTGTTGGCACAGCCCCTGGCTAGATTTCTGATGGTTTCCAGATCTCACCCAGCAGTATCAAGGTGATTTGTTTGGCCTGAAGGAGGAATCTTTTATGTTTCTATTTTTTGGTTTGGGTTCCTACAATTTCATGAGTTATATTGGGAATTAAATGTATATAATATGTGATAAATAATTCACATTTCAAAGTCATACATCTGAACTTATCAAAGTTATGAACTTAACCATGAGTTTTTACAGTGTATACTACCATTGTTTCATGTCTTAATGCACATAATGAAATCATAATTTATTGTTTAAGCATAAAATATTACTATGTACCCTTGTTTTTTTTTTTACTATGTACTGACATATAAATAGCTGTTAAAGTTTCTGTGATTATTATTTAGTATAGGCCAACACTTTATTTAAAAATTCTGTTAGTACAAGATCTTGTAAATTTTTAATTTTTGTAAAATACACAAATGTAAGAAACACATGGAAATGACAAGAGACTGTGTATAGGAGCTGCCCTTTGCACATTGCTGAGTCTGGACAAAAACACGTAGCTTTGCTCAAGGTATGATCACAGTGAGTCGTCACACTCTGCATGCGCTGCCATTATTTTCCTTAGTGGGTATCTATGTAGTGCAAATCTGCTGTGGCCTGGGATTTCTATAACTTGAAGCAGGCTGCCCAGACTCTATCATTTCCCAGTTGTTTACTGCTCCCATGACTCTTTCTGTCTTTGTCTCTTCCTGCTGTGTGAGAGTCATTTCCTTATTGTTTTTAGCATAAATTTGATTCTTATTTGCAATTATGCTTTCAGGGAAAATTCAGATGTTGGATTCCTTCCTACTTAGCTTAGGATTCCTGGTGACAGAAAAGACCATAAATCACTTACTTCAACAAGAGGTGAGTTGCATATGTTAGGTTGGTGCAAAAGTAATTGCGGTTTTAGCATTCTTGAAATTTGCAGTTTGCTATTTTAATATTAATACATTCTTAAATGTGGTTGTTATATATCATTTTAATGCTCATTTCTCACTGTTTTTTTGCTAATGACATTACTTGCTGTTTATATTTATTTTAGATATGCAAATGATGTTAGACTAAAAGCAAATTCCAGCGATTGTCTTATTCTAGTTCAAAATAGGTCGTAAAGCAATGGAGACAACTCGCAACATTAACAACGTATTTGGCCCAGGAATTATTAATGAATGTACAGTGCAGTGGTGGTTCAAGAAGTTTTGTGAATGAGATGAGAACCTTGAAGATGAGGAGTGCAGTGGCCGGCCATGGGAAGTTGACAATGACCAACTGGAAAGCAATCATCAAAGCTGATCCTCTTACAACTATTAATACAGGAGAAGTTGCCAAAGAACTCAACGTTGACCAGTCCAGTCCACGGTTGGCATTAGAAGCAACTTGGGAAGGTGAAAAAGCTCAATAAGTGGGTACCTCATGAGGTCACCAAAAATAAAAAAAAAAAAATCACTTTGAAGTGTCATCTCTTCCTGTTCACAACAATGAACCATTTCTCTATTGGATTGTGATGTGCAATGAACAGTAGATTGTATACAACAAGCAGCAATGACCAGCTTAGTGGTTGAACCCAGAAAAAGCTCCAACGCACTTCCCAAAGCCAAACTTGCACCAAAAAAAGGCCATGGTCACTGTTTGGTGGTCTGCTGGCGGTCTGATCGGCTTTCTGAATCCCGGCGAAACCATTCCATCTCAGAAGTGTGCTCAGCAAATCGATGAGATGCACCGAAAACTGCAACACCTGCAGCCAACATTGGTTAACAGAAAGGGCCCAATTCTTCTCCATGACAACGCCCAGCTACACATCTCACAGCCAGGGTTTCAAATGTTGAACAAATTGGGCTACGAAGTTTTGCCTCATCTGCCATGTTCACCTGACTTCTTTCCAACCGACTATCACTTGTTCGTGCATCTCGACAACTTTTTGCAGGGAAAAACGCTTCCACAACCAGCAGGATGCAGAAAATGCTTTCCAAGAGTTTGTGGAATCCTGAAGCATGGATTTTTACACTACAAGAATAAACAAACTTATTTCTCATTGACAAAAATGTGTTGCTTGTAATGGTTCCTATTTTGATTAATAAAGATGTGTTTGACCCTGGTCATAATGACTTAAAATTCAGAGTCTGAAACCGCAATTACTTTTGCACCAACCTAACAAAACAGATGACAGTTGCCCTAGAAACTTTAGAGAAGGTTGTGCATAAGTCTTTGTTTTGTTTCTTCTCCATGAATGCCTACTCGGATTCCAAAAAGGCTTTGAGCATTTTGAACTCCATTTTGTGTGGTGTACCTCGGGAAGAGAGAAAAAAATTCCCTTTGTCAGAAGGCACATGTCGTCTTATGTAAGTGACTTTGTGCAAGTTATGTGATGTAGTAAGAGTAAAATATGACTGTACTGCTTCAGTCCTTGTTCTCCTTAAATCTGATTATGTCATTCTTCAGTAAATGCTTCGTACACCTACTATGTATATATCAGGCACTATGCTAGGCAGTGAAGAGGCACTGAGAAAAAAGTGTTAACTACAAAAAAAATTAACGAGATCTGTACTTTGGAAAAATGAGAGCTTTGTTTCTCATAAAGGTAGCAACATGCTGAGTGGCCATTCCAACAGATTGGGAAGCAGAGCCCTAGCCAGAAGCCAGGCACCCATGCTTCAAAGAAGAGACAAAAGGGAACAGGTGGTCAAATATGCATATTCACTAAGTTATAGGAGAAATCATGAATATTTATGAGGGAAAAATCATATGCATATAATGAGCTTTATCTCTCTCATCCCCTCACGGCTGGATGTTTTAAGGTGTTTCTGTGACCCCCTTGGCAGAGAGGGGTCCATTCAGTTAGCAGAGGGCTTCTGATTTTCTTTTAGTTTCACAAAAGGCTGACTTTGCTAGTTTCTTCTTTTTTTAGTGGTATGGGATATTTTTTTTTGCATCAAATTTGTGAGGCAAAATGCTTTCTCAGGCTACAGATTATTTTTTCCTTGTGAATATGAACTGAATTAGTGACTCATGGAAGAGTGTTAAGAGTATGTAGACACTAGGGCCAGCCTGCTTGGCTTCAATCCTGGTTTTGCCACATAATGCTAGTAGTCTATGAGCACAACCTTGACCTCATTGTACCTCAGTTTGCTCGCCTGAAAAATGGAGTCAACAATAATATTTACTTGATAGAGTTATCGTAAGGGTTACATAAAGCAATCCATTTAAAGTGGTTAGCTGGTAAAGTGGTTACCTGCTAAAGAGTAACCAGGTTACCAGTTACCAGCTATATCAATTGGGCATGGAATTTGTATTGCTTTTCAAGGGGTGGGTGTATTGCTTTTCAAGGGATGGGTGTTTTGGTTTTCGGTGACCCAAACTCACAGTTACATAGTTCTTGGGACATGAAATTTGGAGGTAAGGTTGTAACGTGTGGCCATGGAAACAACAAACCAGCACCTTGTTTTGAAATTTGAACCTAAACACATGACTGTGCCAACACTAACCAGCATAGAGGACATCATTGTGGCACATTGTTCATGGGGCAGGCAGAGTGTGTAGGGTCTGAAAGGGGTAACTGATGAGCTTGAGCTTATTGCCATCATGTTTGCCCATAGAACTCATCTTTGCAGGATGTAGTTTTTCCACTGAATTTTTCCTAAAACATTTATTGAATGCATTAGTGAGATCGCCACTCTTAGCAGTATATTTAGATTTGGAGAGCAGCTGACCTAATGTTTTCTCCTAAGATGTCAAACTAATCCTATGGTCAGACTATTTTCTGTGTGTTCTAGAAAGTCTGGAATGTTCTGGACTTTAAGTCAGTGGTAAAACATGCAAGCATCAAATTAAGCAGAACTGTCAGTGATACTGTTTTAAGGCTTCTATTTTATAGTAACAAATCAATTCACTTATGAGAAACTGAACTATCATAAGACGACTTAACACATCTATTCTTTAAAATGAGAGCTATGATCTGGGCACAGTGGCTCGTACTTGCAATCTCAGCTGCTCTGGAGGCTGAGGCGGGAGAATCGTTTGAGAGCAACCTTGGTGAGACCCCATCTCATAAATGAATAAATGAATAAATGTCTGAGTTATTTTAGACATTAAAAAGATTGACATTACACTTGTTAGCATTTAGTTGAAATTCTACATGAATATACAACATAGGAGTCTGTGTTAGTTACAACAATGTAATAATTTAATCCCATTACATCTCTAATCAGTTTTTAAAATCAAGTAGCTCATAGGAAAGAACACGGGAGCGGCTATCTCATTTTCTGCAGGGGTCAAACTATGTAAAAGGACATACACCTCCGTGAGCTGGTGAGTGACTCTAAAACTCCAGGGTCATAGCATTTGGTGACTCCTTAGAGATCATCAAAATTGAATTCATTTTACAGAAAGGGAAATAGAATCTCAGAGTATATAATAGTTCTAGCTTATTAAAAAATACATACAGGTCATTAACATATAAACTTGAGAAGGTTTTTCCATAAAAATGTATTATTTGACATTGAGGAAATTCTGATGCTGAATTTAAAATAGTTTTAAAGATATATATCTTGGTTTTAAAATATAATGCTAGTATTATAAAATTGTGTCTCTCGATGTTCATTTCAGTTAAATGTAATATATCTAAATGTTTCAGGAAGGACCTTGCAAGGGCAATCTTCACTGTGGGTGGTAAGTATTTAGAGTTTTAAATATTAGAATATTAAATATTGGACACTGGGGCTTTTATGAGCATCTTGGAACTATGGTTTAATTTATTTATAAATTATGATCAAATTGAAAAGAGGAATTAGGATTTTATATTTATTTTGAGAGATTTTAGCTTGCTGAAAACCATGAAGAATAATGAGTGAATATTCATTTACTCACCAGCCAGCTTTGTCAAATTTTAGCATTTTGCCACGTTTGATTCAACCCTTTTGTTTACAAAGAAAATCAAAGAAATCAGAGTCACAGATAAAGTCTCCTGTGTCTACCTCGTCCCTGATCCCATTTCCCTGTCCTTGATTCAGATCTGTTTTCATTCCCAACCTTATTTTTCTTCTTTTACTCTTCATAAGCAATATACTTTATTATTTTGCAGATTTTAAAAGCATTATAGAAATGCCATCCTATTGGGCTGCTGCTCCCATTTTAGCCTTAAAATTATTTGAGATTTAAACATGTTGATACATGTAGTTTTACTTTATCTTCTGTGAAATATCACAATTCATCTTGGGATTTTATTTTTGCAGAATTATCTTTAAGGCTATTTGATGATCTGCTTTTCTAAATATATAAAGTATAGTCTTATATTTTATATTTTCTAAAATATAGAATGCATAATATGTATTTTAAAAAATCGCTATATGCCAAGCTATTGTTTAGATTTTTCTTCTAATATTTCTTAAATATTGAGTTTAAATGATTATAACAACTCCAGGATACATCTTGCTGCTTATAAGACACAATGCTAATCTTCTTAGATGGAATTTTTTAGAGCAATGCTAACTCCGAAACTCATTTTTTTGTTTAGCATTGTGCCTAGAATTATCTGTCTACTATGTTTTTAATCTCTAGATTATGACCAGCAGGTTGCTATTTCTGAAGTATTGTGTAGACTGACGATGAAAGAATCAAGGGATGAACTTGTCCATCAGTGGTTTGACGATGATGTCATTGCTGAGGCTTTCAAGGAAATTAAGGACCGAGAATTTGAGACGGTGAGATCCTCAGTTGTACGAATTTCTATTTGGCGGGTATATGTGAAGCATCCTCTCGGTACTTTCCTGTGCCTAGAACTTAGGGGAGGATTTTTCGCTTAAACTTCCTGTTTCCTACTTAAGCAAAACAATTTTTTTTTTTTTTTTGAGACAGAGGCTCACTCTGTAGCCCGCGCTAGAGTGCCATGGCATCAGCCTAGCTCACAGCAACATCAGACTCCTGGGTTCAAGAGATCCTCCTGCCTCAGCCTCTCAGCCTCCAGAGTAGCTGGGACTACAGACATGCACCACCATGCCTGTCTAATTTTTTTCTCTCTGTATATATTTTTAGTTGGCCAATTAATTTCTTTCTGTTTTTAATAGAGACAGGGTCTCTCTCTTGCTCAGGCTGGTTTTGAACTCCTGACTTTGAGCGATCCATCTGCCTCAGCCTCCCAGAGTGCTAGGAAGCAAAACAATTTGAAGACAATACAAACAGAATATTTGTGGGCCAAATATGAGGATATAGGCAGGACATTTTTTTATAGGTAACTTGAGACTGGAGACAGAACAATGTGAATTTGTTGGATCCAGTCAAAGAAAATGTCTTGGAGGGGTGAGCATTTTTCAGTGAACCATGAAGGATAGGGAGAATTTGGAGAAGAAATGACAGCATTTTAGCCTTACTGAGGGCAGCTGCCATGATGGCTGGAGGCTAGAATGGCCATGGCATGCTCTGTGGCAGAGGAGTATTATGGGGTAGTTGTGTTCGGAGCCAGCCAGCCTCTCCAATTTAGAGAAACTGTAGTTTTCAGTGTCTTCTTTGTAACCAGGGCTCACTGGGATTCTGTCCTCAGGTAGCACAAAAATAGCTTATGGGTTTGTTGTGTATCTGCCTTCATCCTAAAATACCTTAAAATGTATTTATACGTCTTAATATAAAAAGTTCTTAAAATGAGGGTTAGGCTCTTTTAGGAAAAGGTAAAATTCTTAACAATGCTCATATTAACAAAGCCCTTCTGATCAAACTGCTGTGTAATCAGGATTTTATGAAATCTATAGTCTTTATGTTACCTCAGACTTCGAGCCTATTGCCATATATTGTACATGGTAGTCATTTAGCCAGAATTCAGTATGATCCAAATGGAAAGACCATGAGCTTTAGGGCTATCCCAAACATGGATTTGAATTCCACCTAGGGCTCGAGTCCCACTGCCCTAACTTCTAAGATGTATGCATTTTGGCAAGACAGATGATGTGTGCAGCCTGAGTATCCTCATCTGTAAAATGGGAATAAACCTCACCTCAAAATCCTGAGGACTCAGGGAGGGAAACTGAAAGGTCTGGGCTGCTGTGGGCACTCAGATGTTAATTTCTTTTCTCCTCTGTGTCAGTCCTTCATTTGTAGGGAAATTTGATGAAAATAGGAGAAAAGTAAGTATCTCGTTTCCAAAATCATTTTCCCCCCAGAGCCATCAACTTCTCAAGTGACTTGCTTTTAGATGAAAGGCTGACACTGCTGCTGTCTATTTAGAGCCAAATATAGACATGGAGAGAGAGGACCATGTGACCACAGCAGCCAGTCCTTGAAAACAGGACAAAAAGCTGGATCGGTGCCTTTAGAATGTGGGAGGCAATACATTTACCTTCCTGATAGGAGAACTGTAAGAACAGTCTTTGTTGTTAGAACACATGCCAGGAGAGAGAACTCAGGGAGGGAGTGGGATAGGGAGCTCCCAAAAAGAAAAATTGGCAGTGGATGATACACTCAGATAAACCCAAAGTTGATAAATTGTGTAAGTTTGTGGTTGGTTTGTGCCAGGCAGGTGTTAGGGACATGAATGTACAATGGGTTAGTCACATATTATGATCTAGGAGGTCATGAGTAAGATGTATTTCTCTTGTTACTCTTCTGACCCAGTGAAACATAATTGTGCATTTAACTTTTCAAGACCTAAATACTCCTGAGGTGAAAATCTGATGGCTGGGAGAAAAGGGGAGTTCCTTCTAGAAACATATGCCTGGAGCCACCTCTTTGTGGCACAGAGTGTTGTTAACATATAATAATGATTTCTTATGAAGCCTCATGATGTTACTGTATCTTGCCCATTTAGAAGCAGACATGCTGATCAGAGTAGTACTGAATAAGACATCTTGATTTTTTTAATAAAAGAGTTTGTTATTTACTTTGAAGGACGGTAGACAGTTTCTCAATCACCTGAATGACAGACTTGGTGCCCAAAGAAGGTAAGATGTCTCTCTCAACATTGTTTTATTGATTAGTTGTATCCTGAAAATGTCTAGTATTGTAAAAGAACAGTCTAGGATGTGTTTCATTTTAGGAAAGAATTATCGGATGTGTCATTTACTGGGCACTACTGAGTTCCATTAATCTAGGAAGATTAGATCCTTTCTGCGTAGTGGCTCATTTGAGTGTGTTTAAAACTTTATCAGTCTTTAGTATGTTTGTTTATGATGTGGTGTATTTTTAACATTACATCCTTTAGAAAGTCCATAGTTTTTATGAAGAGCAGTTTCCTACAGACTTGTGGTTACTGGAGATAGGTGAATTATGGACAGTTATTAAATAAATCCTTGATGAGGCAATATTTGCTGAATTCACTCCACTTTTTGGGAATCTTGCCAAGTAATTGGGTTGAGATATAGTACCACTAAGCCTGGCTTTCAGACTTCCAGAGGAGGTTTGAAATCTACCTATAGTGGTCTCTATTTGCAGGTTCGAAACCCCCTGTACAAGGAGCCTTAATGGCATACCCCAGTTATAAATGCTTGTTGCAGAATGTCTGTAGGTATGTTTAAGGTCCATCCGTATTTTATTTTTTAATTGTGAGATGTTTTGCAGGGTCTATTCAATTCCGTGCATTGCTGCTTTTGCTGATGAGAATGAGGTACGTTTGTCTGTCTTGGAGGTGTGCAGTGAAGGCCATTGTTAGGTTTATATAGTTAGGTCAAGCTTCTAACACAAAAGGGCTTTTTAAAAAAAGATGGTCACTTCTTCCCCCAGTGACCTCAACTCTCAAACTGGTCGTACCATACTACAATCAGGATGCATTACCAGTAAGTTTGAGGGTTCCCCTGTTACTACTGGAAGAGGAATTTTAGGCCCTGTGCTTACACATGGAGTTAATTCCAGAACACTTGCTCATTTCACCCTGTTCATGGGTAACATTCATGCCTGTACTGGAGGGAAAAGGATGATTTTCTTGCTGCTTTCCTTCCAGTTGATGCTTTCCCTCTTGTCCTTAACAACGGGGGCCACTCTCCTTTCTGTCCAGTTTATTCTGCCTTATATTCTGTAGCCCAAGGGTGACCAGCTTCTTTTCAACCCACTCTTTGGTTTGTAGAGGAACAAGGTCCTTCATGTAGAAGGGCCCCGACCTACAGCACCTCAGTGTCACAGTAAAACCTTCAGAGGTCTCAGAACCTTGCCTAGGCTGAGGTTTCCTGGACCCTGTCTTCCAAATTTCCTCATTTCCTTCTCTTTTGTGTTGGATTCAGAGTCTCCTCCTTGGCCTCTGTGAACTGAGCCTCCTACTTATGACTACATTGCAAGTTCCTTCCCTCTAGGGCTGATTTTGGTAGACGGATTCCTGTGCCTCAGTTCTGCCTGTTTTCTTCTGGTTGTCTGAGCATTCTGCTCTCTGCTTGGTTCTTCTTTCTAGGACTGCCAGATTTCCACCTGCTTCCATCAGGACCCTTACGCCAGCCTTTACACTGGCTTCCCGTAACACGTATTGTGGGTTAAACCCTTCATGCAGCTCTATAGCTGTTAAAAAGTAGGCATGTATGATAAAAAGGAAAGATGTCCAAGAAATACCACTTATAGGAAAATCAGGTTGTAGAGTAGCAAGTCTAGTGTTTGTTCCATTGTTGGGGAATAAAGACTTTATATACATTTCTTGATATATGTCTAGAAAACACCTGAAAGAGGAAACAGAGGCATTGTTGGTGCCTATGGAAAGGTACCTATGGGATCTTGGTGGACAGAGAAGCAGATTTTTACTGTTTCTATAGACACCATACTGTTTGAATCTTATATTTATAATAATTAAAATGATGGTAATTTGAAGTCTTCAGGTCTTGATGGTAAGTTAGATGGAAAATCAACACTTATATTTGATCACAATATCTTCTTCTGCAGGAGTTTCCATCCATATGGAGTGTGGATTGTTACTGCTTCAACATAGAACTGTTTTCTCTGAGATTCTCTCCAGAAAAAAAAAAATGTGTGAATAGAGTCATTCCAACACATTTGAATAGCCATTAAATATGATAAAAATAGTGGGAATTTTTTTTAGTGGCTTAGTTATATAAAATTGAGATCCTTCTGTTTTGCACAAAATGAATCAGGTGATAAAAGGAGACCCTATAATGATAAGATGGTGTTTTTACAGGAACAGCACAAATTCTGTTTTTAATAGAATAGTTTTTATCTGACCCTTTAACATGATTTTTATACATATAATTCATGCCAAAATTATCTCTTACAGATGAGAAAACCAGCAGATGAAAAATTAGAAAAATTTTGGATTGATTTCAACTTAGGAAGTCAGAGTGTAACTTTTTATATAGAAAATGCTGAGGTAATGATTGATTCCTGATTAGACCTAAGCACTTAGAGATTGCTTATAAGGCTGAGTATATGTTATGTGCTCAAGAATTTCACTCATTTTTTTCCCCCAAGAGTGTTTTATGGGACCCAGTAAGACTTTCGAAGGAAGCAGTGATGAATTTTGGCATAATAGGTAAGGTGATAATTTTAAACTACCCCATATTTAGAGTATCGTTTTTGTTTATATTTGCAGTATATGTTTAGTTAATTCTAGGGCATATTTTGATCATGAATTGAAGTAGAAAGAAGGCTGGATAGTACAATGGAAAGCATACTGTTATGGGTTGGTGACTTCTTTGCTTTGTGTCTTTGAGGTTCAGTTACTTGCCTAGTTTTCTCATTGTAAAAATGGTTATAGTTTCTCAAAAAATTAAAAGTAGAACTACCATATGACCCAGAAGTCTCACTTCTGGGTATATATATATGAAAGAACTGAAAGGAGGATCTCAAAGAGATATTTGTACACCCTATGTTTATAGCACTATTATTCATAATAGCCAAAGATTAGAAACAACCCAAAAGTCATTGAGAGATGACAGAATTCAGAGTACACATACAATGGAATTATTATTCAGCTTTAAACAGAAAGGAAATTCTGACACATGCTCCAACATGTAGGAACCTTGAAGACATATTAAGTGAAATAAGCTGTCTCAAAAGGACAAATAATGATTCTACTTATATGAGGTTTCTAAAGTAGTCAAATTCATAGAGACAGAAAATGCAATGGTGGTTGCTAGGGCTGGGAGGAGGGAGAAATAGGGAGTTGTTGTTTAATGGGTATAAAAGTTTCACTTTTACAAAATGAAAATGTTTTGGAGATCTGTTGTACACCAATGTAAATATATGTAACTATTGAACTATACACTTAACAATGGTTAAGATGGTAAATTTTATTGTTTTTTTTGCCACAATTAAAAACATGATTATAGCACCTGCCCTCCCTCTCAACAGAGTTGCAGTAATAATCAATGAGTTTGTATGGGTATGTACTACCTGTATTTAAATACCAGCCTTCTGACCCCCTCTCCCACTTAAAACTCCCTCCCTCCCCTTTCATCTTGGCTTGGTAGAAAGCGTTGAGGGGCATGGAATCAGGAATGATCCTTTTCTGGGTGGGTAAGTAAGTTGTTAATCCAGTTCAGCATTTCAGTTATACTTGATCAGGTTTCCTGAACTGGATCTTTAACAAATAGATGGATATTTGTGAAAGTAACTCAGTATCCATACATTTCTAAGTAACTGGGTTTACTAAATAGTTAAAACTTAATATTATGTAATTGTATGGATGTTATACTTCTTTCTTACATGTTTATATCAAAATAATAGAAATGGAAAATTGGAACCACACATAAGAGTAAAAATGTCTACCATGGAGACTAATCTATAATGGTCCTCTTGGAGATTCACCTTTGATGCTTAACTTCTGGAAGCCAGAGTAAAAAGTGAAACATGACCTGTAACATGTTCATTGTAGAAGTCTTGAGGAGACAAATCCTTCCTAACCTTGAACTCTAACTAAATGTTCTTCCATGGGACTAAATTAAGGGTAATCCTTTAGCCCTGAGTTCCCCTTGTATATAAGAATTTCTTGTATATAAGAATTATTAACTTTGTTCTGATAAAAGATAACTTTTGAGAATGTGAAATCATGACAAATATAAAATGAGCATGTGTTGAGGATTCATTTTAATTTGTTAATTAGTAAGGAAATCAGTAGATCTAATAACCAGTTTGAGGGAGAATCCAAAGAACCACATGTACATAATGCTGAAATGAATTTACAAATAGATGCAAAACTAGACAATTGCATGCCACAGACACAATAATTTGCGTTTCAGTGGATAAGAATTACTTGCATTATTAGCGGTTTTCTACAATTTACAGAGTTACGAAATAGCGCAAGGACGATGCCAGGTACAGAAAAGCCAGGACATGGTAGACAGGCACCCAGTAACTCTTTGGTCCATTTCAAAATCTTTAACACTTTTCCCTGTTTCATTTTTTTTAGTGCCTGTGAGAATTTGTTCCAATGGTCAAGAATTTCTAGTTTCTTCTGTTGGGGATTATTAGAAAGCAAGAGGAAGTTAGGATAAGGAGATTAGGAAGTAAAGCAAGTGGTAGAGGAGGAGAGACCATTATAGTGAGGCTCTGGGAGAATGACGGAAAGTGAGTGTAGATTTTGGAACTATACCTATTGCTGTCTGAGGCAGAGTTGAGAGAACTGAGAAATGGGAAGAGGTGGCAATTATGTTTAGTCACAGAATTGGAAAGACATTGAGTTGGAGGTGCCTGCTATATGTGAAACTGCACTTTATAAAATTAATAAAGGGCCACAGGTGGGAACTTTAGTAGGGGAAATATGTATATAACCAGCCCCTGTTTCCTGACTTGCTTTCCCATAATTGCTCACTACCCAGAAGTCACATAGCTGATGGCCATAAAGATTCTTAGCTTTCTTCATTGCTCCCATAGATGACATCTTGTGAAACCTAAGGCTAGTTTTTGGGATATCTTCCAGGCCCTGCGTTCTGGGGGAACAGCTGACCCACCCAGACCACTGGCCCATACTGAGAAACTGAATCAACTGGTCTTACAACACCCGGCTCAGCAAAGGAGACAATTTCTACACCCCTATGGCTCTACCCTGAACCCAGCCAATCAGCAGACCAGTTGCCTAGCTCTTCGACTGCCAAACTATCTTTAAAAATCCTTTCTCCCAAATTCTTGGGGAGACGGATTTGAGAAATTTCTGCCACCTCCTTGCGTGGCACCTGTGATATTAAACTCTTTCTCTGCTGTAACCCCTGCTGTCTCACTGTATTGGCTTCCTCAAGCAGCAGGCAATGAACCTGGCAAGGCTGTAACATACGTAGTCAAGGAAAGTGCTTTACAAACATCTCAATAGAAACATAAATTAAATATAGCCATAAATATAAATGAAAAGTGATGACAACCCCAAATAGGTGACTGAGGCAAAGATTTCAATCAATGGAAGTTTTTTTTTTTTTTTTTTTTTTTTTTGAGACAGAGTCTCACTCTGTTGCCCAGGCTAGAGTGCCGTGGCATCAGCCTAGCTCACAGCAACCTCAAACTCCTGGGCCCAAGCAATCCTGCTGCCTCGGCCTCCCGAATAGCTGAGACTACAGGCATGCGCCACTATGGCCGGCTAATTTTTTCTATATACATTAGTTGGCCAATTAATTTCTTTCTATTTATAGTAGAGACAGGTCTGCGCTCTTGCTCAGGCTGGTTTCCAACTCCTGACCTCTAGCAATCCGCCTGCCTCGGCCTCCCAGAGTGCTAGGATTACAGGCGTGAGCCACCGCGCCCGGCCCAATGGAGGTATTTTAAGCCACAGTTTGAGGACTCACCCAGGAAAAACACAAACCACAGGTACACCTGTGACTTTTTCCCCAGCAGATCTAGGAGCTCAGTATTTAAGGGGAGAATGTGGGGGTGGGCAGTGAGACCAATGGTTACATTCTTGTGAGGCCCAGGAAATCTATTGTTTACATAAGACAAGGCAAATGTTTGAAGAAAAAAAGGGAGTGAAGGAAGAATCAACTATATAGATGTCCCTGTATAAGTGGAAGAATGATTGATCCTGTCTCTATTCTTCACCTGGGAAGAAAAACTTGTAATCAACATCATTAGTGTGTGGAATCAAACAGACTTTAGTTTTAGGAGCCAGACTTAGCCTGCAGACTCAAAGTTACAATCTGCATATCCTTATTTATGGGATGCCAGCCAGAATTTTCCTTATGAGTGATCTGTGGGGGCAGTCCTTGTAGATGCCTTTGACCTTTCTGTAGGGATCTGGCTAATGCATAATGTCAATAACAGCTGTTCATTTGGAAGGGGTTGTTTCGTGACTCAGCCTCCAGGCTTGACCTTCCCTTTTGCTAAGGAGTTGGGGGTGGTCCTGAGATTTTTATTTTCCTTTAGAGTTTCTTAATATATGTAATCATTATTTGTTACTATTATGTAATTCAGGATATATAAAATGTCTATAATAATATTTAGAGTAAATATAAGTATTTTATAAGTACTTCCATGAGTTTTCTGACTAGGGTACTCTATGCTAACTATTGCTCTTCCTGTTTTAAGTCTCTCAACTGTAAACCTTGCTACGATAGTGGTTTTCAAGAACCAACTTGGTAAAGTTCATATTCTATACTCATATTCATTAATGTATCACACTTCTGTGAGGCCTTATAATTGACAAAATGTCTCGCAGTAGCTGGAGAAAGTAAGTGGTACTGCTTCTGTGTTTGTCTAGTAAATTCTACAAACAAGACTTTTTCATCATAGCCCTTGCAGCTGAGGAGTTGGCAATGTAGTATGTTGGAAGTTTGTTGTAGCCTTCAGGGTATTGCTTCTGACTCTTACATGTTTGTACTGATTCTTACAGCCCAAGTACCTAGTTACTTTTTCAGATATTTTTATTAATAAAATTACCTTTGTTGCAAGGTTTAATAGACTTTCCCCCACTGTGACAAGTAAATATTGAGTAAGGTCAGCATTTTGCGGAGATCACTGAGCTTTGCTCTAGACTAATGCTGTCCTGTAGAAATAAAATATGAGCCACAAACTTAATTTAAAATATTGTAGTAATCATATTAAATAAAAAAGATTAATTTTAATAATTTATTTAACCCAATAGATCAAAAGTATTAACACATAGCCGATATGAAAATTATTAATGAGGTATTTTACATTTTCCTTTTTTGTACTGAGTTCGCAATCTGATGACGTGAAACCTGTGTTATACTCATGGAGCATCTCAATTGGTACTAGCCACGTTTGACTTCTCTACCGTACTAGATGGCATGGATCACACCTGTGTATGCTTCACTCTTTTCTTCCTCTTTCTATTCTTATCAATTTGTGCCCATTAGCTTTGCCTGTCCTTTCATGGACTTTACTGCCTTTGTTCTGCTGCTTCCAATTTACCTTGTACTTGTACTTGCTGATTCTTTATTACTCTTTAGTAATCTGGTTTAAACTATTTTCTCTTCTAAACCTAATTACTATTGGTCAGGAAAGGGCTGGTGACCTGGTAGGAGCACTCAAGGCGGCTATTGTTCAAGACACAGACTTCTTTAAGATGCTCCCGTTTCTTCTCTTCAAGCAGAGCCTATTGAAATGGTGATGGATTATTCCATTTTGCATATTGGGAACAGTGAATTTATCTTGAATTTTAGAGATAAGGATTTCAGAGAAAAAGAGTGACTATTGCGCTTAGTATATTTGGAAATAAAATACCTGTTGCAGTTGATAGCTTTGTGTAAACAGAATGCTCTTAGAAAAACCGAGTCAATTGCAGAAGACAAAATTATCTCCATTTCTTTACTGCTGAGATAAGCTACTTCCTATTTTTTGCAAGATCAGCCATTTAATCATATCTTGTTAGTATATATAAACACATATATGTGCATTTAATAAAAAGAATTTCAAAGTAATTTCACTTAATAAGATTTTAATTCATCACAGAAAAATCTAGACCATTGACAGATATCTCAGTGCAGTTATTTAAAGTCATAAAGCTTTAAACTAAAACTTTTCAGTATGTTGATGTGCATTGATGTATTTCATTAGAAACTGAGAAGATGAAGATTTTTATCATTTACCTGAAGAAGCCTGTTATTATCAGCAAAAAAGAAGTGATGAAAATAGAAATCCATTTTGATTTGCAATTCAACGTATCACAAGCTTCCACGCAAGCTTTAGGAGAAGACAGACAGATGGCAGGTTTTATTCTTTTTGATTACTTGAAAATGTTTTAATATGTTTCACATCTCTTAAATTTCCTCATTGGGTTTAAATGGGAATATTTGATCAAGCGAAGACCTATAGTCTTTTGAATGGCATGTAAAAAGAGTGGAGAGTTCTGGATTCTAATCCCAGTTCTTTCCTTTCATGTGTTATCGTCTTGGCAATGTAGGACACAAAGCCTCTTTGTCCCTTGCCATGCTTTATTCTATTTATTGTGAACAGTTGAAAGGTTTTCTGGGATAACATCATCTTCTCACCACATCCTTCCTGGTGTTCTGAGGGTACTTACTGTGGGCCTATTGGGACTTCCTTCTCTTTCAGATCCTCCGGAACCTAGGGGAAGCCATTGGGAATAGGGTTTCCTGAAGCTTTTTGCCAATGTTCTACCTACTAGTCTTACCTTGTAGAAATGGCTTGCACATCTCTAGATTGCTGCAGTTGCCCACTCTCTGACTATAATATTTCTCATTTATTCATAAGAATAAGAAACCTTTCTGTATCACAGCTGGTAGATAGGCAGGGCAATGAAATTTGTGACAAGAAACCAAAAAACACTGTGGTAATGGCCACTAGGGAGTTTAGTTAAGACTTCAGAGGACCTCTTCTTCCTGAAGGAGGAAATCTTGGGCCAGCTTTCTTTTGGTTTGTGTTGTATATGAAGGTATTGACATGTCATAAAGAGTTCTGCAAATATAGTTTCCCAAAACTCACCTTATTTTAATGAAATATCTTTTAACCAAAAGACCATTTCATGGGCGAGGATGAGAATTCAAGGAGAATCAAGCACTTAAAAACTTCCTCCATCACTTTACATACGAATTTCCCTGATGTGATAGGTTTGCCTTTACTTTAGAAAACATCAAAATCTTATGTCTTTCCATGTTTCACAAAATGAATAGAATGTTTTGGGGGGAGACTTGGAGTTTGCATGTAGTGAAGCTGCGGCTCCTGGAACATGAGGCCCCTGTTAGGAAGGGTTGGGCAGTGGTCGGCCAGAGCTGGTCCTAGAGGAAAGGGGTGTGGAGAGAAGCCAAAAACAGTAAAATGATCCTTCAGGAGAAGACAAACTGAAGACTGACTTCTGATTTATCAGTGTGCTATGTTCTAAGCTGTTTTCCTTAAAAAAATGTTTCTTTTTAAAGATTACTGCTTTTAAAAGTCATGTGACTTTTGGCTTGCATTTCAGATGTTGCCTGACCAGATGAAAACCTCCTCAGAACTTTTTCGTAAGTCTGAGAAAGAAGACGCTGAGATTCCTAATAGCCATGGAAGAGAGACAGGTACATTGGGAAATAACAAAATTCTGACTGTGAATTCCCTACCTAAACAGTGCTGAAACCTCACTTGGAAGAGGGCGCTGGAATCCTGTGTTCATCTAAGTGTTCATGTAAGAGGAATATGTGTCTGATTGTGCCTCTGGAGAAGGAAGAGCAGTTGGTAGCCTTGTATCAGTTTCCATGCTTGATAAAGTCTCTCTCATGGGTCAGCTGGAGGTGACAAAGAGAAACCAGGATGGGGAGGCAGGAGATAGGGGCAGGGAGGGTCTTCCTGGCCCACAAAGCAGCCCTGCGCTAGAGTTCACCCCAACACTGTTTTCCCAAGTACCTTCAGATTTCTGATTTGAGGTTTAAGAGAGGGCCTCTTTGCCAGCTCTTACCAAGTGACGGCAAGGTGCCAGAGGTTAGTGTCCTATGAAGAGTGATGGCAAGTGTGTCAGCGTGGGCATGGTTATTATTATTTTAAATGCTCTGTTCTTAATGTGTCTAGAGCTGGCAGAAGAATCCACCCACCTGGAGCAGATCATGAATGCTGGAGATGACCGTTGCCTGATAACCATCCCCTTGAATGACCAGTCTGCGCCGCCTGTGAGTACCAGGAGCTGGGCTCAAAGTTCTGATCGGTGTCCACCAGGATGCCAACAGGTGGAAGCGCCTCTCCTGGTTTGTAGACCATTTTCTGCTGGCCAACCATCTGTCAATTTTTTGACCATCTCCTCCTTGGGATTGTTATTGCCTGCCGTGTATATTTATTCTCTCTTTTCATTCAACTCACTTTCCCATGCGTGACTCATTTGGGATTTGGAGACTGAAATGTAGGGAAAGGAGCCTAATATTTGCAGTAAGACCTGGTTTTCACTTGCTCACTGTAGGAACTTGGGCACGTTACTTAACATCGAGGTGCTTGAGGCTTTTCATCCAGCTAGTTCACAGTCATTTGGTGCCAATGAATTCATTTGTCAATGTCTAAGGAGCCTGATATCTTAGTGTTCAATTGGGTATTCCTTTCTTATGAGGTGTAAAGTGGTTCCAAAAGACTTCCAAAGTGAAGCTTCAAAGGTACCACAATATAAGTTTTTATTTTTCTGCAGCAAACAAATACAGCTGAGAGTCCGTCTGAAAAACTGAAACTTGATGATACACAAGGTCAGATACATTTTACCTATCGTAAATAAGATTTGAGTGGTATGTTTAAATGTTTACTTGAGATACTTACCATTCTTTGTTTTTAATTTTTGTCATTAGAAGTTACTTCAAAACATGAGCATTCTTCAGATTTACAAGAACCATCAGTTAAAATTCAGTCTCGTAAATTAAGTGACAAATCTAGGTAAGTGGTTTTCAAAACTAACAAACTGTGTAGCTTATTGTTAACATGAGTACTACAAGTTGACTATCTAGGTTTTCCTCTTTCCTATGCCTGGCTAACCGCCCCCCGCCCCACCCTCAACACACAAGGAGAGAGAACATTGTGTGAAGTCTTCTGTAGAATAATTTGAACAATTGGCAAACTCTCCTAGCCTACTGGCCTCTGCCATTATACCTCTAGGGTATTAATTTTCTGCAGCAAAACACTGAATTTGAAATTTAAGGACACAAGGTCAATAACCAAAAATTAATTTTCTTTCTATATGTTAATCAGATATTGAAATAAAAAGCAACAGCATTTAAAATAGTATTAAAATATGACATACTTAGGGATTAATTGGACAAATGATTTGTAAGGCCTCCCCCACACCCACCACACTGAAAACTAAAATTAAGGAAGATCTAAATATGTGGAGACAGACATGTGCTCATGAGATGGAAGACTCAATGTTAAGATGCCAATTCTTCCCAAATTGACCTAAGGATTCAGTACAATCCCTGATTGAAATCCTAGTAAGTTTTTTTTCTTTAAAGAAATTGGCAAGATTTTTCTAAATTTCATGTGGAAATTTAAAGGACCTACAATAGCCCAGATAAATTTCAAAAAGAAACATAAAGTGGAAGGGCTTAGATATTACTTTTAAGATTTATTTATAAAGCTGTAATATTTGCATAAAGATCAATAAACAAAACAGACTAGGAAATCCAGAAATAAGACCTATGTATATATATGGACAGCCAGTGTATGACAAAAATGCAAAGACAGTCCCGTGGAGAAAGGATAGGTTTTTCAACACATGGTGCTAGAACAATTAAATATCCATATATAAGAAAATAAATAACCTTTGATCTTTACTTTCTACTGTATGAAAAAATTAAAAATGGATTATAGACCTAAATGTAAAACCTATTTAAAAGAAAATATAAGAAAAAAATGTCTTTATGATCTTGGTTTAGGCAAAGATTTATGAAATAGCAAAAGTACAGTAAAAGAATAAATTGACAAATTAGACTTCATTAAAATAAAAAAAACAAAACCCTGTGCTCTTTGAAAACCACTGTTTAGGGGAAAAATAGAACAAACCACACCCTTGCAGAACAATCTGTAAAACGTATGTTTGATAAAGCTGTGGTCTCCTGTTACGAACCTGGCTGCAGAGCTCTGTTTCCTGCCTCCCCCATCAATGGAGAAACTATCTTCCATGAAACCGCTCCCTGGTGCCAAAAAGGTTGGGGACCACTGAGTTATGCTTTAAATTTAGACATGACACTAGCAACAAAGAAGCAATCAAGGGTGAGCAGCAGCAAGCAAGCTTCATCTGTATTTACAGCCTCTCCCTATTGCTTACATCGTCACCCGAGCTCTGCCTCAGTGCCCCTCCACCCTGTCCATGGAAAAATTGTCTTCCATGAAACTGGTCCCTGGTGGGGGACTGCTGTGATAAAGGCCTTGTTTCTGAATTATATTACAAACTCACAAAATTCAATAATAAAAAAACAACCTAATAAAAATAGTGGCAGAAGATTTAAACAGCTACTTTACTGCGGAGGATACACAGATGGCAGATAAGCACATGAAAAGTTGCCCAGCATCATTAGTTATCAGGAAAATGTAAATTAAAACGATAATGGTTATACTATACATCTATTAGGCTAAAATTAGGAAGACAGACTGTACCAAGTCAGCACAAATGGTGAAAATGTGGAGCAACTGTAACTCTTGTATACTGCTGGTAGTTTCTTAAAATGTTAAATATATACCAATCATATAATCAGCATTCCAATTTTAGGTATTTACACAGGAGAAGTGACAGCATATGTCCACACAAAGGAATGTACATGAATGTTTATAGTCGCTTTCTTGGTAATCGCTCCAAATTGGAAATAACCCAAATGTCCATCAGTAGATGAATGGATAAGCAAATTTCA
>VSMD01072605.1:0-34084 GCA_008750895.1 Mirza zaza
GACAGAGTCTCACTTTATTGCCCAGGCTAGAGTGAGTGCCGTGGCATCAGCCTAGCTCACAGCAACCTCAAACTCCTGGGCTCAAGCAATCCTGCTGCCTCAGCCTCCCAAGTAGCTGGGACTACAGGCATGCGCCACCATGCCCGGCTAATTTTTTTCTATATATATTAGTTGGCCAATTAATTTCTTTCTATTTATAGTAGAGATGGGGTCTCGCTCTTGCTCAGGCTGGTCTCGAACTCCTGAGCTCAAACGATCCGCCCACCTCGGCCTCCCAGAGAGCTAGGATTACAGGCGTGAGCCACCGCGCCCGGCCCTTATGTGGTTTTTAATTTTTTTCCTGTTGTGGTTCAGTAACCACTTGATCCACTTGATGCTAAAAGTTAGCTTTTGGCATGACAGATGAGTTTCATCTTTGCTTCAATTGCATTAAATTTATGAGCTCTACATTTCTTATCATTAGTATTTTTCTGGTTTCCATTTTATTTTTATAAAATAGCACGAGTAAGATACAGTAAAACATTAAAGTATTTGACTACCTACCTTGCTATGGAGATAAAATGGCAGTTATTTGTTTATTTGTGCACTGAAGCATAGATTCTGAAATTAGAGTAGGAAAGGTAACATTTAGGAATATCAGTGTATAATATTTGAAAGTATGACTATAAGTATGTATAAAAGTCAGGAATGTGAAAATTGACTTATGACAGGAGAACAAGGTTTCAAAAAGGAAAGCAATTAGAGACTCACATAAGGAGGTGTAGAATTGAGCCAGTGACCTTGAGCCAGCAAGTTCATCCCCTAGCAATGAGTAAACAATCCAGATTTCCCTTTTGTTCACTTTATGATGTATACATTGAATCCCTTTGCCTGGTTCTTCATTTAAATCTTGTATTGATCTCCATCAAATACATCCTTGAAGTCTTCAGAGTAACTTCTTCAATAGAATATTTATGATTTATGTCTTTACGAATTATCTTTTATTTCATATAAAATTAAGAAATCCTGTTTTGAAACCTTATGTATGAAAAGTAGAAAATTCATTTAGTGTTTGATCATTTTAAAAGTTTTTCCAGGGTTTTTGTATGAAGTCCTTCACTTGATAATTACAACGGTCAGTATCTATTCAACTATTGATCTTATTTTCTTTACATTTTCATGGCTCTTTTGTTCTCTCAGTCAGAAAATCTGAATTCCTAAATAGCAGCTTCTAGAATATATAAATCCTAGGACAATTTTCTGATTAAAAAACCATATTTGTCTGATAATGGTAGTAAATTTCATGCATTATGGCCAGAAATTTAGTTTAAAAGCTCAACACCTTTTAGCTTTGATTTCAAATGGGGAATTTTCTCTGTCTCTGTCTCTGTCTGTCTGTTTGTCTCTCTCTCCTTCTGTTTCTCTCTCTCTCTCTCTCAGCTTCCAGAGACTTGAAACCAGTCAAGCCCAAATTCTTAATGAATTAATGTATTTATTCAGGTGTTTTTGTTAATAAATATTAATGATAGAATTTTATTGTTTTTGCTTATGATCCATGTTTTGGTTTCCTCTGTTGATGCCATCTTTAATGTGGGATGTATCACTTGTGTTCTCTTTTTAAATAATATAATAGGGAAATTCTTGCTTTAAAAAAAAAGTATAACAGATTCCAAGAGACTGCACAAAGTCTTTCAGTTCCTTGAAGCCAAAATTCCCTCACAAAATATTTCTTGGTCACATGTTATTTTGAAGGTATTTATTTGGACCTTTTTAAAAGCCCCATTTTCATTCATTGGTTATCAGTGATTTATTTTTTCAGTTTAAAGTCAAATCTGTAAATGAAAAATGCTTGACTGTATTTGTCCCATGAGGAAGTTATCACCAATAGTAACAATATGGAAGAATAGTAGTTGACGCATTTTAAGTGTTATGTCCCAGGTACTGTTCTAAGTGCTAATACATAATTATTTAATCTATACAGCCACTCTCTTAGCTATCTGTTTTTATCATCATTTTACAAATTAAGAAAATAAGATACAAAAAAGTTGAGTAACTAGCCTAAAATCATACAGCTCGTAAGTGTTAGAGTCAGGACTCTAAATTGTTAGTCTGGCCCCAAAGTCCACCCTCTTAAGTACTATGCTATACCACCTTGTATATATATCTAAGCTATTTCTCTATATGACAGACTTGTGAAAAGAAATTTCTCTTATCAAGTAGTTCTTTTATTTTACTAATGATGATATTTGCTAAAAAAAAAAAAAAACCCTTAATGTTTTACTTTCTTTTTAGTAAGCATTGTTGAAGTTAATTTTTCTACTTAGATAAAGTACAGCTGGAAACCCGTATTAACCTGAGAAACCACACAACATTTCATTTTAAAGAAAGAAAATAAGAGGTATACAAATTTTAATACCTGAATTTAGAAATCAGGATGTCAAGTTCACTGTTCTTTGCTCCATTATTTTTCCACATGATATGAGTACCAAATGGCATTTTGAAAAGTGCTATCTTTTTTAATTGAAGTCATCACTCTTAAAGTGAGCACTGTCATCTGTATATAAAAAATTGGATCTTTGCTAATTGTAATCAGGATAGTAGAGAAAATACTATTTCTATTATAAACTAAACAATTTATTAATTTTCAAATATTGATTAGTTATATGTTAAGTGTAGCATCATTTGAATGGGGCTGCTCATTATAATCTTTGGAAGAGCAAAAGTTTAGAATGTAATTAAATTATAACAGTGAACTCAGGTACTGATTCAACATTTCAGGAAATCCTTGACATCTGCTAGAATTTTCTGGTTTTAGTCACAGATTTTCCCATTTCCCTTCTCTCCTGTCCAAAGTTCTTTAAATTATGTTTAAAACATCTGCTCAGTTTGGGTATGAAAAACACAACGTTGTGGATTGCTGAACTTGTTTATGTGTAATAGAATAGGATTAAAAGAGTGTGGACTTTGTATATAGACAATCATGTATTCAAATATCACATAGTTGATATGTAACCTTGGGCAAGAGACCAGTTAACCTCTCAAAGTGTCAGTTATCTTCTCAGTAAAATCAAAAAGTATCTGGCCCTGCAAATTGTAGCTATTTCACATGACTTTGAGCCCTTTACTCAATTTAGAAAGGAGTTACATGCTGTCATATGTGTTGTCTTCTTTTTTGGTCTGTGTGAAATGCTACAGAATAGCATACCTCTGTGTAATTGTTCTCTCTGTGGTTCTTTCCTTCCCAATTCAGTCAGCCATACAAATTGCCAGGGGCTATCTCAGTAATGAGCAATTGGCCCAGATTAAATAGGTAGACCTCTGATCTGATTTCTCATATCTGAGCTGTCATGTGTTCACAGTGATTCATCTCACTTTTGTACTGTAAAATCCTTTGAGCCTCTGTCATGTCATTTCCAGCTATAGGTTTATAAATGGCTAATAGCATCTGTTTTTCAGTCAAGAACTTTTATAATGTTATTAAATACTAAGCTTGGTTTGAATAATAGTATGGTAAGTTTAGGTCAAATTTTATTTCACAGCCAATGAAGTTTATTTATTGAAAAATATTTAACAGTATTTGGTATTTGAAGTTATTTTGGAGTGGTATCCAGCTAAACTGGCTCACCTAAACTGCTTCTTTAAATGTCAGCCTCCACGATGACTGGTTTATTACCAGTGTGGATAGCACTTTATTTAGTACAACATAATTTTGGAGAAGCCCTTTTTCTAAGCAATCATTTGGTACTCTTCGCTAAAGTAGTTAACCGATTCTCTGAACTCATCCCAATTTGGTTCTCTATATGTTAATATGGGTGGCAAAGCAACTAATTTGCCATGAAGTTAAAAAAAAATTATATCTGTGAAACAATAATGAGATACTGCTGTTTTGTTTTATTGTGCTTAGCAGATTAGATCTATGTATTTCTTATTTCCTGTTTCCAGGTGTTCAGTGATGTTATTATAGGTTTTAATTCATCCTTTGTATGTTATGTTTTGTAATATGTATATTTGATTTGGAAATTTTTGTTCATATAATCAAACAATGTCAATGTTTTTTTCTTTTTCTCATCTTCTGATCAGGATTTCTGGCAGGTACTGATTCAACAGCATGTGCTTTAAATTAATTAATGCTCCAAAACCCATAGTAATGCTTCAGGAACAAAGGTTCAGTGCATGTTCATGTCCTTCCTCTGCTCCCTTCAGAATGATTCAGTTCCTGTCACTTTAAATTAACATACTTTATCTTTAATATGACAATACAAACACTGCACAAGTCCTTGAGAATATAGTACCCAGCATAATATAAAAAGAAATTTTAACATTAGGTGTTACAAACAGTCAAGAAACTTTGTTTTAGTCACTATATTATATTAAATGGAAGGAATACTTAATTGGGTCATTTAAGTAACCTTATTTGGGATGTTGTGTTCCTACTTGAACTGAAACAGGAATGATAAGACAACGATAACTTCAGGTTAAAAATTAATAGCTTTTTTTCTTTCAAAATTTCTCACATAAAAAATACAGATAAGTGGTTGCTTAGTTGCATTTCGCTTAATGAAATGGCTTAAGGGGAAACAAATAGAATATTTAGAAAGACTTCATTATTTTGCTTTTTTGAGCTAATCAATGACTTTAATGTGGAAAAGCAAGCAAACACATGGAGAAAACCATGAGAAGAACATGTAGTTCTAGGCTAGCAAAGGAGATTTTCAAGGACATTCCTAAGAGTACTTTTTAAATCAATCTTTGAAGGCTTGGACTCTTTAATTGTATTTTATAAATTATTAAAATTTATTCATTTTTAAAAAAGAAATTACTCTTGCATTTTTGATGGTCAGCAGTCTTAAAAATGTAAATTACACTGAATTATATATACCTTTCCTTTAAAATAATTAATGAAAATCACAGGGTGCCCTTTATTTTTATAGTATATTTTTTCTGTGCTTCTTTTTTTTTTTTTTTTAAGTGGGGTATTTCTTAGTAGTCAGAGTGGTTCAAGCCTATAAGCCCAGCACTTCGGGAGGCCGAACTCCTTGCCTTGAGGCAAGGAGTTCAAGACCAGTCTGGGCAATATAGTGAGATCCTTACCCCTACCATCTATATAAAAAGTTAAAAAATTAGCTGGACTTTGTGGTGTGTGCCTGTAATCCCAGCTACTTGGGAGGTTGAGGTGGAAGGATCACATGAGCCCAGGAATTCCAGCTTACAGTGAGCTGTGATTGTGCCACTGCACTCCAGCCTGTGTGACAGAGCAAGACCCCATCTCTTAAAAAATAATTGTCCCTTACCAAACCCCCAAGCCAGACATTCTGTTATTGGTGCAACAGATTATCTTCCTGAATACCTTTGCCTTTAACTATATTCTGAAACAAACCAACAAATACATTAAAAATTATGTCAAGATAATTTATAGATATCCCATTATCAATGTTTCTGATCCTAGGGATTCTATTTTAGAATAGCTGTGGCACAAACATTGTACAGAGCACTAAGGAAAGTCAATCAGATGAAATGCTAATACCTGTAATTGAGGAATGCTACTTTCAGTTCTCTAATTATGGTAGAACAGTTTGTAGCAAGCAGCAAAAACTCTTCCCCTCCTGTAATACTTTAATGGCTTAAAGCTTGAAGATTTAACATGGCTTGGCTTGGATAAGTGCCCTTACTAGAGAGGTAGGAGTAAAGAAGAAAGATAGGAATTGGTAAATGCTTGGAAATCTCTTGAATCTGCAGCACTGAGTAGTCAACAACATTGGGTGACAAAAGAACACCAGTTTTCTTTAAACTTTCACTATTGAAGGTAACATCCTTGGTTGATCAAGGATTCAAAATCAAGTTTTACTGTATTCTTAAGGATATCTTGTGAATAAACTTTTATATTAAAAATTTTTTTTTCTTAGAATAGGTAGTGGCAGAATTGTTTATCTATATTGAGTTCTGTAAATGTCATTCATTTTGGTGACACTAGTATGAATCCTTTAAGCTTCCAAAGGTCAATAACCAGTTACTTTGCAGAAGAGGTCTTTCTTGCTTGCTTCCTTGCGGAGCTCTGTCCTTTGCATGCTAAGTTCCTACTGCCCATGGAAAGGCCAGAATCATTTTGTTTTCCTGGTTGCATAGAGTGCTGTTCTTCAAATGCAGCTTATTAATGGTATCGAATACTCATTATATTGCTGTGAGGAGCATCCAGAATGTCTCTTTCCAGTCTGAGTTCCACCACTACTGAAGTCTGTTAACTTAACCCACGTGTTTGATTATTCAAGTTGAGAAAATAAACAATGTAAGTACTCCAAAGAGGAGCATAGTTTACTTGGTTGTCCTAAATATTCAGACTCCTATTAAGACATCATTAAATATATTTTTATTTTAGGTTATATCATGCTTGAATTTGGGATCATTAAACCCATTTGATTTACCATTGTTGATTTGAAAGCATAAACATGACTACCCATTATTACATTTCTAACACCTTCATGTTTAGCTTTTTCTTCATAAAACAAGATTTGAAATTCACTTTGGTATATAATAGGACTTTCTTTAATTCTAGACTAACTTCCTTTTTTTTTGTTATTTTAGTTCAAACACTCTAGCATGTCTTAAGGTCACACAAATAAAGTTTTATAAAAGCTACACTAAATAAGTTATTCCTCATTCAGTTCTTGTAAAACAGAGTCTCTACTTAGCCTAAACATCTATTGATGATCTTTGGTTGTTGAGAATATGTGAGGGTAGTTCTTGCTTCGCATACTTGTTTTTGGCATAACTTGTTTTTTAAAAATTCTAAATTTGAAAAAAAGCTTTTCCAGTTATAGATTAATATTTATTAATTAAAAAGTACATGAAGAACATTAAATTCCTAAAGTGATGCATATTTTGAAAATGATTAAAATATGCATTTGCACTGAAAAAATGTGCACCTACATCATTGCCTCAAACTTTACTCTTCAACTTCAAGTTATCTTAGCTGATACAAGCCCCTAAAGTTAATACTTTACAGTAGTGAACTACGTTTTGCTTCAGAAATATTGAGTCATCATTAACATTTTCAGAAATTATGAACAATATAGATACCAGGTGTGTTCCTCTGTAATTGATACAATATAGCATATGATGATTCATGACATGGGCTCTGGAGTCAGACGATGGCCTGTCTTGCCACTTAATATAGCATCACTTTGGGCTGCTTATTTAACTTCTCTCAACCTGAGTATTCTTATCTGTAAAGTACAGATAATATTATCACCTACCTCATAGAGTTGCAGTGAGGACTGACATTAATAATGCAAGTAGAATGTGCCAAGTGCAATACTTTACATAGAATATGCAAAGTATAATTTTTAAATTCTTGATATTATCTTTAATGGTCAGTGGTTCTCAAGGAGTACCCATAAATATTTGTTTTCAAACCTGATTTTAAAATTCTTCATCTAAAGCCATGGTCCCCAACCTCTGGGCTGTTAGGAACTGGGCCACACGGCAGGAGATGAGTGGGTGAGTGAGCAAAGCTGAGTTTCATCTCTATTTGCAGCTACTCCCTATCACTTGCATCACCTCATAAGCTCCTCCTCCTGTCAGATCAGCAGTGACATTACATTCTCATAGGAACGTGAACCCTACTGTAAACTACACATGCACGGGATCTAGGTTGCACGCATTATGAGAAGCTAATGTATGATAATCTGAGTTGGAGCTGAGGCTAACACTGGGGAGTGTCTGCAAATACAGATTATCATTAGCAGAGAGGTTTGCACAATAAATGTAATATGCATGAATCATCCCAAAACCATACATTCCCCCTTGCCACTCTACCCCCTGGGAAAAAATGGTCTTCCAAGAAACCAGTCCCCAGTGCCAAAAAGGTTCGGGATGGCTGATGGGTTTCCTGGGAAGTGATAGTTACTAAGAACAGTGTAAATCAAAATTGTGAACAGTGGTCCTCAGACTCTTATTTTTGTTCTTATGATACATTTTTTCTTGTAATAATTTTTTTTCCAAATGATAGAAGGTGAAACTACTATATTGACTTATTTTCAAAATTTGTGCTTGAGATTGTTTTTGCTTTAAGTAATAGAGAAGCCTTTTATAACCCATGTGACTAAAACCAAGACTGCTGCTGAACTCAGGAGTGTTCTTTTTAGCACTGATCTATTTCCGTGGCCAAAGTTCAAAATTAAATTCTTAGATGTAGGTAGCAGATAATCAATAATGATAAAACATAGATTCTCCCACTCAGAGCTGCTTTAAGCAGGTGTGCAGACATAATGTGGTAGAAAATAGTAGAGTTGAAGATTTTCCCCTTCTAGAGTTTTGATAATACTTCATCAGATACTGAGGATTAAAATAAATCATTTCAATAAACTTGTATCATTTACTTGAAGTTACTGCTGTTCCAGAATACTTTCTTGAATTTTTATTATTGCTTTAATCAAATCATCTCCCACTTTTTTTTTAAAGCATCTTTGTTGGTATCATTTTCTCTGAAGCAATCAAGTTAATGAAATAGGAAAACACTTGCATTCTAGGCATTTGGAATTGTTCTCAGAGCTAAGGTGGTTAAATTGGGACTGAAAAGAGAATTGCTTTCTGGCAGAGTGAAGTTTACAGTATCTTAAGCATTCACCTTCCACAGTTTGTTGCACAGTAATTTATGGGTTTTGTTTGTTTGTTTGTTGCCTCAAATACCTCTGAAAAGCTGGGAGAAAATCTGAGTTAGAAGAAGGGGAAATCATAAACTACTCTAAATTAGAAACATCTCAGTTTAATTTTTATCTGTCATATCCTCAAATTCTACCTCTCTGCAAGTTCAGGTCTTGGGTGGGGAAAAAGAATAACGTATTTAAGCTGTGCAACATTTTCTGTTTGGTTGGGAATGGTGTGATTGTTTAAGATTGGTATTTTACCAAGGCTTTGGCATCTGTCTATGCACCAACTAGATAATGAAGTGTGAGCATTCATTGCATGGAAAATTGCTGAATTTTCTCTTTCTGTCTAATGGTCCCTCAACCCTCCACCTCAGTTCCAACCTTAGGTAGAAATACTATTTGTCATTTGGAAATGATATGCCAAAACTGCATTTTCCAGAAGAAAATGGTATACTATCAGCAATTTGTTTTTGACATACAACCTCAAATATTACTCATGGGCTTTAGATAGATTTTAAAATATATTTCAGAAATATAAAGTGTTAATATTAAAATAATCGAAATATTTCAGCCCCATAAAGGATTACATCTTAATTTAAATAGTAAAGCTGTGTTCTTTACGAGACTTTCTGTATACCAGAGATGTTTTGAGTTTCTAGATGATATGTAAGCATTTATTTTACAGACATAGTCCATCAACTTCTATTATATAGAAAAAGTTCATTTCGAACTTTAGAACTTGAAAAACGATGTTAACTAGAAGAAATAATGAGAATAAATAAATAGATAAGATTTTTCTCTTTGGCTTCATCTAGTAGAGTCTCAGAAGGCAAAATTATTGACCCTACTTTGATCAATCTTGTAACTAGTGAGGATTCACTGTCTGAGCATGATGAATACTGATGAGTTTGACTCATGTCTGGAAATCCCAGTCCCAGGGCCCCTTATGGCCCCTGCAACTTTAGTCATATATTTTATAAGTTTATGTGATTGGTCAGAAACCAGAATGTGGGTGCTTCAGCACAAAACCATTGGGTAAAACAATTCACGCTTTAGACTCACTGTGAAGTATGGCAATTACACACGTATAGTGTATGCTTTGCTATATAATAAGTTTACTCTTATGTGTTTCTGCTTATCTAAAAAATAAAAAAAATTGAGGGCATGGTATACTTAAGATCAACACCCAAACCATTATTACAATATTTATTTGCCTTTCCTTGAGGTCAGTAATTTAAATCCCTTAGTAATATTGTGTCTATAACTGTGGTTTAAAATTTGAAATGAATAAGATCTAAGACTAGGTCATATAAGGGAATAGTACAACAGTTATATTTGGTTCATTTAAATCAGTGAGCACATTGCTCTGAAATATTTTACATAATTTTGTTCTCTAAAAAGGATAACACTTGTCAGTAAATTGAATAGAAATGCTATTCTGATAATTTGACCTACATTCTGCTTTCACACCTTTAATTTCAGAGATTCAAGTGATTGGAATAGAGTTTCATGTGTAACTTCTAAGCCACATGAAATAACAACGCTCTGTAAGGTATCTGCAGTTGCAGTTTCTTTTAAAAATACCTAGTTCTGGTTGGGTGCAGTGGCTCATGCCTGTAATCCCAGGACTTTGAGAGGCCAAGGCCCAAGGATTATTTGAGGCCAGCCTGGCCAGCATAGCGAGACCCTGCCTCTACAAAATAATTTTTTAAAAAATTAGCTAGGTGTGGTGGCATACATTCCCAGCTACTTAGGAGGCTGAGGCAGGAGGATGGCTTGAGCCCAGGAGTTTGAGGTTGCTGTGAGCTATGATTGTACCACTGCACTCTAGCTGGGTGACAGAACAAAACCCTATTTCAAAAAAAAAATATGGATAAATAAACTAGTTCTGGCCAGACTCCAGCCTGGGTGACAGAGTAAGACCGCATCTCTTAAAAAAAAAAATACCTACCTAGTTCTGTTTAAAAATTTTTCAGCATGTATACTGAAGTATTGCTAGAATCTTATCTCAGAGACTTTAAGAAGAAATAAGTTTCTCATAGATCCTTACCAAATATTTTTTTACTGAACATATGTTACCTCACATTGTATGCTCTTACAATAAAATTGAAATGTATTCTATTTCTATTGAGTTTTATATACAGAAGTTTACAGTATCTATTACATTTATATAATATATATAATACTTTTATGTTACATATAACTTATATAACATTGATAAATTTACATTTATATTGAATTTATTACGTATATTGAATTAAATACAAATCCTTATGTTATATTGTCTTAGAATTACATATCAATATAAATGTTCATTAATAACAATGTATGAATAACCACCTCAGGGCAGTGAAAGAAAATGAACATTATTACCAGTCTTGTAAGGAAGATTATATCTTCCTTGCAATATGCCTCCATATCACCCCTGAAGTGTATAAATGCTGTTTGATTAGGGGAAAAAAATGACTTAAAATTTGGTCAAAGATTAAACATAATTCAAAAGATTAAGTGAGGGAAAATTAAGTGAGGGAAAATTTTACTTGACATTCTTCATTGCAAAATTGAACATTGACAAGACTTGTGAAGTAAGAAAAAGTAACCAAAAACCTCTGTGCTGTCTTTCCTTCAATTTTTTAAAAAAAATTATTATGGGTACATAATAGTTGTATATCTTTATAGTGTACATGTGATGTTTTGATACAGGCACACATTGTGAATTAATCAAATCAGGGTAATTAGGGTATCCATCACCTCTGGCACTTAACATTTGTGTTAGGAAAATTCCAGTTCCATTCTTTTAATTATTTTCAAGTATGCCATATAACTCATTATTGATTATAGTCACTTTGTTGTGCTATCAAATATTGTTCATTCTATCTAACTACATTTTTGTACCTATTAACCACCCCCATTTTATCCCCCAGCCTCCACTACCCTTCCCAGCCTCTGGTAACCATTGTTCTACTCTCTGTCTCCATGAGATCAGTTGTTTTTAATATTTAGCTCCCACATATGAATAAGAACATGTGAGATTTTTCTTTCTGTGCTTGGCTTATTTCACTTAACATAATGTTCTCCAGTTTCATATATGTTGTTGTACATTATAATGTACACAATGCCCAGTTTTCAGCAAGAAATTATACATGCATAGAAACATTTGACCCAGTCACAGAAAATAGGAGATATCCTTGAGGAAACACAAACATTATACTTACTACTCAAAGACATTAAATCAACTGTCTTTTTAGTCAAATAGCTAAAAGAAATAAGGAAAATGATGTTTGAACTAATAGAAAATATCAATAGATATAAAAAGGTATCAAATAGAAATTCTGGAACTGAAAAGTACAATAGCTGAGGTGACAAATTCTCTAGAGGGATTCAACAAGGAGATCTGAGCAGGCAGAAGAAAGAATCAGTGAACTTGAAGATATGTCAATTGTTATTATCCAGTCTGTGGCAAAGAAAAAAAAGAATGAAAAAAGAACAGAGCTTAAGAGACCTACATTTTAAAATGTTAACAGTAGTAAATTTTATGTTATATGCATTTTACTATAACTTTTTAAATTGTAAAAAACAGTGTGGTGCTGACATAAAGATAGACGTAGACAATGAAATAAAATTGAGAGCCCAGAAATAAACCCACATGTCTATGGTCAATTGATTTCCAACAGGCACACCAAGACCAGATAGTAGTGAAAGCATAGTCTCTTCAACAAATGGCATGGGGTCCACTGGATATCCATGTAAAAAAAAGAATGACGGTAGGCCACTACTTCACATTATGTACAAAAATTAACTCAAAATGGATCAGTGACCTAAAAGTAGGAGCTAAAATTATAAAACTCTTAGAAGAATAATAGGAGTAAATCTTCATGACCTTGGATTGGTAATGGAGTATTTAAAATAACTTCAAAAGCACAAGCAATGAAAGAAAAAACCAGATAAATTGAACTTTACCAATATTAAAAACTTGTATTAATACATCATAGGACATTATCAAGGAAGTGAAAAGGCAACACACATAATGGGAGAAAATATTTGCAAATCTTACGTATGATAAGGGTCTAGTGTTCAGACTATATAAAGAACTCTTATAACTCAAAAATGAGAAATAGCCAATTCAAAAATGGGCAAAGGATTTGATTAGACATTTTTTCAAAGAAGATAGACATATGGCCAACAAGCACATGAAAAGATGTTCACCATCATTAGGCACTAGAGAAATGTAATTCAAAACCACAATGAGATGCCATTGCACAACCATAAGAATGGCTATAATTTAAAAATAAGCGTTGGTGTGGACGTGGACAAATTGAAACCGTCTTACTTGCTGATGGGAATGTAAATGGTACAGCCACTATGGAAAACAGTTTGGCTATTCCTCAAACATATAGCTACCATATGACCTAGTAGTTTCACTTTTAGGTATACGAGGTCTGTCCGGAAACTATCCAGCCATCGTTAATATAACAAGAATGGTTTGTGCAACATTGATGTAACCGGGAAACCAAGGAGAGTGGACTGTAATGTGCATGCCTGAACAATGAAGACTTCACTGTACTAGTTAGTGGGGCGCTAGACTCCATTGAGTGCGCATATGTACCGTGTGGCCATTGCATTCAAAATGACTGAGAGAGTAGAGCAATGAATCTGCATCAAATTTTGTGTTAAGTTTGAACATTCCTTCATGGAAACTATTCGGATGATTTAGAAGGCTTTCCAGGATGATGCAGTGAGTGCAAATAAAAGTGTGGCACAAACGCTTCAAAGGTGGTCCATAATCTGTTGAAAATCATCCACGTTCTGGAAGGCCTACAACAAACAGAACACCTGAAAATGTTCAACGTGTACAGGCTGAAAGAACTAGAAGCTGATCTGGGGATTCCCAAAACTACTGTGCCCGAGATTTTGACACAGGATCTTGTTATGAAAGGCGTTGTGGCAAATGCATTCTGCAGCTTTTGGTACCAGAGCAGAAGGAACATTGTGCTACATTTGCTAATGACTTGCTTCAGACTGCTAACCAATGAACCAGATATCCTCATATCTGGTCATAACTGGATATGAATCATGGGTCTATAGCAGTGATCCAGAAACAAACGCCCAGTTGTCCTAATAATGGAAGTTACCTGGTTCTCCATGCCTGAATAAGGTGCAGCAAAGTCACAACAAGATCATGACCATGTTAACTGTGTTTTTTGATTAGGAAGGTGTTGTCCATCACAAGTATGCTCCTCCAGGCCAAACAATTAATAGGAGTACTACCTTAGTGTTCTTCCTTGGTTGAGATATGCAGTGCAATGAAAATGGCGATGAAAATGGCTGCAGCTATGGGCAACTGGTGATTGCCAGCTTCATCACCACAATATGCCCACCTATGCATCACATCTTGTGCAGAGTTTTTTGATGAGACATCAAATCACGCAGGTGATTCCACCCCCCTACAGCTCAGATTTGGTGCCCTGCGACTTCTAGCTTTTCCCAAAACTAAAATCACCTTTGAAAGGGAATAGATTTCAAACCGTGGATGAGATTCAGGAAAATATGACAAGATAGCTAATGGTGATTCCAACAAAGGATTTTGCAGAGTGTTTTGAACAGTAAAAAAGACGCTGGGAGAACTGTATAGATCCCAAGGTCCCCACTGTGAAGGAGACTGAGGCATCAATGTCCTATGTACAGTGTTTCTTGGATCTTGTATCTTCTTCAATAAATGTCTCTATTTTTCGTATTACATGGCCGGGGACCTTCTGGACATTCCTCATATACTCAAAAGAATTGAAAACAGGTACTCAGATACTTGTACGTGAATGTTCATAGTAGTACTATGCACACTAACCAAAGTGTAGAAATAACCTATATGTCTTTCAACATATGAATGGATACATCGTGGTATTAAAATATACAAACAGTGAAGTTTGGATTATAATCCCAAAAGACACAATCCTGAAAGATCAAATCCCTGAACTCTAAAAATCTCTAATGTCTAAAATCCTGAAAATCACAGTCAGAATAGTTGGATCATGTTAGGTAGAACTATTATCTTTGTCTTTATGGTTTTGTCTTTATGTTGAAACTATGGTTTAAGGAGACGCATATAGGTGCCAAGTTGACATGGGGTGGATTTGTGGACCTATTTTAAGTGTGTCTGGTCAGGGTATTTCTGTGAAAATTAGTGTGTGAGTCTGGCTAAATTAGGAACATCTGCCCTCAGTATTGGTCGGCACCATTCAGTCTGCTGGGTGGCCCGGAGGGAACAAATGCCAGAAGGTGAATTGGTCTCTCTCTCTCTCTCTCTCTCTCTCTCTCTCTCTCTGAGAGTTAGGACAGACTTTTCTTCTGCTGCCTTGGACGTCAGAAATTTGACTTCATGAAACTGCATCATAACAGCATTAACTGTGTGTCTAAGCATTGTGCTTGTATATAAAAATGTTGAAACTTCCTCAATAAATGAGATTTACTTTTTGTGCCGCTGCATATGTGAAAGATAAAATTTCTCTAGATCTCAGCTCTTTGGGTGACTGCATATGCAGTGGTGACACATTAAGATTTTTGATTGATCATGTTGAAAGACGTTAGGTTGTTGGTTGTGGTATTTCAGATGACTGCAGTTTTAAAGCTGGTTGCACACAATTATCAACTGTAGTGATGGATACAATTTGTATATGGTTATGAATATACTTTGCTCATAAGTGTTATACCCATGTGACTGTCATTAGTATACCTGAGTGTTTATGCTTGCAAAAATATGGCCTATTTTGTTGTGTAAATGTTCTGTCACATTTTTATGTTTCACAAATAAATCCCCTTTTTAAAATGTAAATAAATACTTTTAAAGAATTTTAAACTTTTTTAGAATTATATTTCTGGGATTTTAGACTTCAGGGATTTTGATGTTTTGAGACTTCAACATTTGGGATTATGGTATTCAGGGTTGTGTCTTTTGGGATTATGATCAGCTTCTTATATGGTAGAATATTACTTGGCAATAAAAAGGAATTAAGTGCTATAATATAAGGTGAACCTAGAAAACATGTTAATTGAAAGAAGCCAAACCCAAAAGGTCCACATGTTGTATAGTTAAGTGGTTAAAATGGTGAATTTTATGTGAATTTTACCACAGTCAAAAAATAATAAAACTCAAAAGGAAAAACTAAAGGACAAAGAAAGACTGTTCCAGGTTAATGGAGACTACAGAGACATGACAGCTAAATGCAGATTGTGGATTACACCCTTGACTGGGGGAAAAAAATGCTATAAAGAAAATTATAAGGAGATTTGACTAAATTTGAAAATGGACTAGATTAGGCAATAGTATGTGTATCAATATTAAATTTCCTGGTTTTACTAAATTTATACTGCAATATTAGGGAATATCTTCGTTCGCAGTAAATCTGTGGTGAAGTATTTAAGTGTAAAAGGGACATGATGTCTCCAACTTACTTTAAAAGTGGTACACAGAAAAAATATAAAGTAAATGGTGTAATATGTAAACTGTTGGTGAATCTGGATAAAAAGTATACAGTAGTTTATTATACTAATCTTTCAATCTTTCTGTGAGTTTGAAGTTATATAAAAATTGAAAGTTACCAACAAAACTACATTTGTCTTTGTGTTATCTTCTGAGCAGCAGTGTGGTACAGGTAATTGTCAGAAAAATAATGTTAAGTGAGCTTCTCTGGCATAGCCACCTGATTTCACTCTGTCCTTAGACTTTCGTCTGTTTCTCAATTTCTGGCTCTCATTATATTATTTATTCTAATTTCTCATAGCAATTTCCCCATAAAATTGTAACATAATTATTAAGTATTTGACTTCTATACACGTTATTATTCTGGCGGGTAATGGGCTGCCTTGGGGACCTAATCTCCTTTTATATATTTTTTCCTACTCCCATACTTTTGCAGTATCTTGGATAATGTAAAACTTATAACTATTTGTTTCTTTTTATTTTGAGAAATTTAAATATTAGCTTCCTGGTGAAAGGTTTTGCTGTTCTCTTTCTTGTCCATTACCTTTTATTTTTGTCTGAAATTTATATTTAATCCCTTAGAAGATCAAATGCGGTGTGAAATCTAACTTTAAGTAGAACATAGTGGACTATGTGCTCATTTTTGTGGTCATCTCAAAGAAGTAATCTCTGAATGCCATCAAGCAGGACGATGGCTTTTGTCAGGCACAACTGAAGTCAGAAAAGCCCTTTCCTAAGTAGAAGCTGCCATCAAAACCTAATACTGCTTTGTTGGCATTCAACTGTGGATTTTTACCTCTCTGTCGTTACCATTTCTTAAAAACAAGCAAACATCCAGTGGAGACTATTTTGAATGAGATTATTAAGAAAATCATGCAAACTGACTTCATGATGATTCACATGGTACTTGTGTTTTCAGTTGGTTAACCAGTTTTCTTTCTTTTGTGGTGTATAATGGGATCTACACTAGACAGAGGTAACCAATTGGATAGTTGTATACCCAGATGCTGGTGTAGTGGTGCTTGTTGGTTTAATTTTCATGATACTCCTCTCAAAGTTATGCCTGCAATGCTGCCTCTTATTTGCGCTTGCATGACATTATTACTTTGATTGTGCTTTGTTGGTTTGAGTTCTTGAAACCTCTTAATTCTTTTTTTTTTTTATTTATTTATACTCAGAGTAATTCTTTAAATATTTTTAGTGGCCCAGAACTTATGGAAATTAGTTTCAAGTCTAACTCCTTGCTGGATCCTTTTCAGTTTTTGAAAATATCTTCAATGTTAACACTAAGTTTATGCTTTGGCTAGGAATTCAAAAAACAGGTTAGGTTTCCTTTAACCCAGAAAGAGACCAATCGCCAGACAGACCATTACTAAAGCTGAGGATTAACTTTGTGAAATTTATAGATTAAAGAAAAAGAATATTTATTTAGAGTAAAAGCTAAGTTTTAGGAGATAGTTTCATCAAATAACTAAAATTTGGGATCCTCCACTAAGGTAACAGTGATTTAAATTAAATTGTGTAGAGAGAGCTTGTTGTGCATGTCCGATTTGGGGTTATATATCAGAGATACTGTTTATTCTACATTAGTTCTGTATACCAGACTTAAGATTCTTGGGATCATAAAGTAAAACTAAAATTAGTATTTCAGAAATTAGTTTTCTGAGCCTTTGTATGAGCCTTGGAAATAATTGCTCATCTCTTCATTTCTGTACTGGCAGTGTAGTTTTCTTGGACAATTAGAACTAATTTCCTCTTAGTTTTTTCATATGTTTGTTTTGTTTTGTTTTGGTTTTTACTACCTTATATGCCTCTATAGAAGAAGGTGGATTGTTTGTAAAACTAACAGTTTTGAAGTGGGTACAACGGCAGAAGGTTATAAAATTGAAATTATTTTCTAATGTTCATATTAAGCCAGTTTTGAAATGAAAAAAATAATTTTTTTGTCTTGGAATTTTTATTGTCTTGAAAACTGTAAAGGATCCATTGATTTTGAATGGCCATCAGACAAATGCTTATAAATAGCATAAAATTGTCAGATAAATGGTGATTCATTTCTTACTATTTGTGTTCTAATTCAGTTATACCTTCTTTTTATCTTTTGGTGGGACCCTTAAATTTAATAGAAAATTTCCCAGGAACGAGAAAAATTTGCTGATGAAGGCAGTATATTTTACACCCTTGGAGAGTGTGGACTCATATCCTTTTCAGACTACATTTTCCTTACAACCGTTCTTTCCAGTAAGTATAAATTTTTTCATTTATTTATTTGTAGGGATCATACAGGACTATAAACAGTTTGATTGGTTGGAAGGAAGAACAAAACATGTTGGTATAGTTAATGAATTATAAATTATATAAAATTTCATTTGTTTTGAATTTTCTATAATTCATATATTGAACCACCTATGAAAGAGGGAGAAAAAGAAAAACAAAGATATCAAGGTGAAGTTTTAAAAAAAAATCTCTGAATTTACATCTGCCTTTAATTATCTAAAGCTCTGTATTCTGTCAAGATGAGTCATATATTGCCTATATCTTTAGCCTTCATTAAGTTTACTACTTTTCCAGTAAAGCACATTTGATCTATCATTTCCTCCACTAAAGAAGAAAATTGGCTCAGTTTTCCTAATTGTGTTGAATATTCATTTTTTTAGTCTTGGAGGAATGTTTCTAGAGATGCAAAACTCAATTTTGACTCCTTTAGAACACTGATGAATTTCTGCATTTTTAAAATAGACAGCTTTGTTGATTAGTAAAAACAACTATGTGGTTTTTAATTTTATTTCCTTTTAGTGTGACTTTCTTAACCATTCAGAAAAACTAAACAAAATGTATGTTCCTAGCTTTCTGTGTACAGTCTATTAAAATCTATCTAAAGTGAACCAAAGAATTCAGATTTGTACATTTGAAAGAAGTGATTCTCAATTTTTTTGTCTAGGACATATCAAACAAAAATGACCATCTCTTTTTTCCCTTCTCCAAGCCAGTCATCTATACTGATAAAACTGTCTCGTAAGACAGTTTTTAGTAAATAGCATAAATGGGTCCTGCCATGACTATGGCCATTTTCATTCTTATTCCTTCTGTGTAAGGATTGACAGGGAAATGAAGACTAATATGCTTTCTACAGCTGACTTTGTGACCAAAGTGTCTGAATAAATTCATGTGGTAGGCCGGGCATGGTGGCTCACACCTATAATCCCAGCACTTTAGGAGGCCGAGGTGGGAGAATCACTGGAGCCCAGATGTTCAAGATCAGCCTGGGCAACATAGTGAGACCTTGTCTTTACAAAAAATTAGGAAATTAGCTGGACATGGTAGTGCACACCTGTAGTCCCAGCTACTCCAGAGGCTGACGCAGGAGGATCACTGGAGCCTAGGAGTTCAAGGTTATAGTGAGCTATGACCACTCCACTGGACAACAGTGGGAAACTGTGTCTCTTAAAAAAAATAAATTTCGTGTAGTAAACCAGTGCTCTAGCAATGAAAATATGCATTGATTTGCTATGAAAATCCAAAGTAGCAAACTAAAAAAAGCACATGTATAATCTTAAGGTATGCTTTGTTAGAATTATTATTTTGGGTAGGGCATGGCTTTTAAAACAGACTGTAGTTCAAACTCTGGCCCCTCCTACTTCTTAGCTTATGATTTGGGGCAAGTCAATGAGTTTGTTCTTATATTTTGTCTGTAAAATGAAGATGGCAATAATATCAAACCCAAATGATTTGTTCAAGGATTATGAAATCATGAATATAAAGTACCTAGTTCAGGACCTCATTATTTAGTAGATATGAAAACTGTCTTGGTTTTTGTTCTTTTTTTTTTTTTTTTAAGAAAATAGAGTACAAACATTTTGGTTACATTTTATATCTTTGCGTCTCCCTAGCAAGGGTCAGAGGTATGCCTCTCCCTTCCATAATGCTCACTGCATCCCTCAGTTGTGAGTCTACCCCCCCAACCCCCTAATCCCTGGAGAACACCACCACCATTTGAGTGCCTTAGTGTTTATCATTCAGTACCAATTTGATGGCAAGTACATGTGGAGCCCATTCTTCAGATCTTGTGTGACCTCACTTCAGGTAATGGGCTCACAGTGCTAGATCACTGTTGTTTCTTATAATTGAGTAATATTCCATTATATACATATACCAAATTTTAATAATCCACTCATGGATTGATGGGCACTTGGGTTGTTTCCACGTCCTTGCAATAGTGAATTGTGCTGCCATAAACATTCGGGTGCAAATGTCTTTATAATAGAATGTTTTATGCTCATTTGGGTAGATGCCTTATAATGCTATTGCTGGATCGAATGGTATTTCTATTTTTAGCTCTTTTAGGTATCTCCAAATTCATTTCCACAAAGGTTGCACTAATTTGCAGTCCCACCAGCAGTGTAAGAGTGTTCCTGTCTCTCCACATCCTCACCAGCATTTGTTGTTTGGGGATTTTTTTGATAGAGACCAGTGTTACTGGGGTTAGGTGATATCTCATTGTGGTTTTGATTTGCATTTTTCTAATGATTAGAAATGTTGAGCATTTTTTTATATGTTTGCTGGCCATTATTCTGTCTTCTTTGTGAAAGATTCTGTTCATTTCCGTTGCCCATTTATTGATGGGGTTGTTTGATTTTTTTTCTTGTTGATTCTTTTAAGTTCTAGATAGATTCTTGTTATCAGAGCTTTATCGGATGTGTAGAGAGCAAATATCTTCTCCCATTCTGTAGGTTGTCTGTTGGCTCTAATGACAGTTTGGTTTTTGTTCTTGATATCCTGTCACAACATGTTATTTCATGTCTGATTTTAAAAGATCCATAAGTCTTCTTTTAAAAGGCCAGTACAATAAAAAGATGGGAAAATCTAGGAACAAAAGGCCAGAATTTGTGGGGATTTAAAAATTTTTATTGTGACTTTGGACAGAACTTATATTAAATAGACATGTAGCAGAAAGTATACTGCATTGAATGAAGAGAACAACTAGGAGAACTGCACTGATATATAAAATACACTAAGTCTCAGAAGCACCACAGAACAGAACCCTCAGAATATCTGAGGGTTGTATAGCTCCCTTAACCATTTGAAAGAATGTTTTTAAAAAATCACATTGACCCTTGAATTCTAAAAACCATCCATATAACTCTGCTCATCCCAGCACCTTTACTTCTTGGTGCTCAGCTCTTCGAAGTTTGAACATGGTGAGTGATTTACAACAAAGTGCTTACTACATAAAGTTACTTTCTATGTTTGTCAGGAATAAAGAAAATAGAACAAGGATATGATTTTAAGACTTCTTCTTTATCACTGGTTTTAAGCAGTTGGTTACTATATGCCTTTGGGTTTTTTCAACCTTAGCACTGTTGATATTTTGAGCATTATATAATATTTTGATATTATAAGGGCTATCCTGTGCATTGCAGGATATGTAGCAGCATTCCTGACCTCTACCCACTAGATGCCGGTAGCACAGCCTATCCCATCTCCCAGTTATGACAAACAAAAACATCTCCAGACATTGCTAAATGTCTCCCAGGGGATGGGATAGAAGGAATTATCCCTGTCTGAGAATCACTCGTGTATTTTTGGCAATTTTTTTTCTATTATGATGTGGTTTTCTTCATGATTCTTGCCTTGAGTTACATTGAGCTTTTTAGATCTGTGGGTTTATAATTTCATCAAATTTGGAAAACTTTCAGCCACTATTTCTTCAGATACTTTTTCCATGATCCCCTCTTCCTCTCCTTCAGGAACTCCATTGACATATATTTTCCTTACATCAACCCTACAATGTTAGTACTATTGTTATTTTCATTTTACAAACGATTCATTTTAAAGAATTTGCCCCTATTCCCACAGTGAGTAAGTAGACAATTCAAGATTTGAACCCAGGCCAACCCCAGCATCTGGACTTCTATTGTTAATACTTGGCTTTATTGCTGTGGTCACATTTTCAGCAGTGATAAGCCATAACGTATTTTAGTGCTTCTCTTTTCTCTAAGGCTGAGAGAGCGGAAAGGCTGATCATAAACTCTCCTGTGGATAATGTGCAGTTCAAGCATCCTTGCATTCTGAATGTTGCACACTACATTGTCTACTTTATCTAACAAGCCATGGAGAAAAATATACCACAGACATTAGATTAAGATCAGTTCTTTCCCACGTTCAAATTGCTGTTAGGACAACAGGAAATGAGCACTCAGTAGATCTTCTTCCTTGTGCATGGCAAGGGATCAGTACGGTCGAAATACGCTAAATGGTTCCAAAGTCATCCTGCAAGAGAGGATGTAATAAATACCCTAAGGATCAAAAGTTTTGCCAGGGACTAGCTTGGGAATAGGGAAAGTACATTAACATTCATTCATCTATTACTGTGGTTGACAGCAGGAACCACAGAAAACCAGCTACAACAGTGCAAAGGGCATCACCCAGATGATGCAGAACTGTTACAATTCTGATTAGCTGTTTTCATCCAAAGTTAATGGACTCAAACGTGTTTAAGAAATCACCATCATTTTGAAGAATATGAACACTCTGCTCTAATGGATTGAAACTTGAAACCTTAAAGTACCTAATAAGCTCTACTATGTTGTTTAAAATAAAATTCAACAACTATATATATAGTAAATCATTCATTTTCTTTCCCGATTTATAATTACCTCTCCTAAAAATAAAATTAAGAAAACTGCTTTTCTAAAGAAAGCATGTTTTGCAATATAATTTCCTCCATTAAATAGAGTTAAGTTTTCTTATTTAAACTTTGTGAAAATTTAATTTTTTCTAAAGAGTTTCTGGGATACACATCCAGAATAACAACCAGTTTGGCAGAAATATCTTGTGTTTACAATAAGCAATGGCATGAATTTCTTGCTTTTCTCCATCTGCGATTTGGATAATGGGCCTTCTTGGCCAACCTAAACATTAAAACACCCTTTATCCCATTATACACACATACATACACACCGTCTAAACTCCTTCCTGCTTTTTTTTTTCACTTTGGCATTTATCACTATTAACATTCTGTATAATTTTTTTCTCTATTTTTTGAAATGGGAATTTGTTGCCTAGGCTGGTCTCAAACTCCTGGGCTCAAACGATCCTCCTGCCTCACTCTCCTGAGTAGTAGGAGTACAGGCATACATCATCGCACCCAGTTTCAGTTTATTTTTTTATCTTATGTATTGCCCATTTTCTGACCTAGAATGTAAGCTATGTGACTAATCACAGATTTATGATGATATTCACTAAAAACATGTTTATATTGAGCATTATGGCAAGGTAGCAAAGCGAGAATATAAAATGTGGGGTTTTTTTCGTATTATTGGAAAAAAAAAAACGTTAGTAAGCATACAACTCTATTTTGCTGTTGATATCGTAAACTGAGAATAGTCCTTGTAGCTGTTGATGGCTTCAGTCTGTATCCAGTACCAGTGGAGTGAGGGAAATGTGCATTTTAATTAATTTATTTCCAAATAAGCTTGGTTTCTTATGATAATTCAGAATATTAGTATCCCTCTTTATTCCTAATTCACAAATTCTATTGCTTTATATCCCATCTCTTTGATCAGCTTTGATGGATTAACTTGAAGAGTTTTCAGCATGAGCCATAGCATATGTATTGAGTAGAATATTGTTTGCTAGATAATGACTCATTAATAAAATAAATTCACATTCATTCTAGGCAAGATGAAGAGAATGTTAATAATTATTATTAAATAATTTCCGAAGAGCCTCTGATCCTTAAAGTAGGTTAATAAGAATTGAGTGAGAATATACAAGCATGGTTATTAATGGCTTAATTATCTGCATTAACCAACTGTAACATTAGGTTATAGTCTTAAATCCTATAGTAGAAGTCAGAGATTTTTCTCCGTAACTAGGTATACAGAAAGATTATCAGGATTTATCTGGAATACTAATTATTATTAATTGATTTGGATCATTCTTACCAATGCTAAGATTCACTAGGTAATGACAATATCATCTGGATCTTGACCTTTGACAATTATGACATATTTTTGTGTGTTCTTTGTCTTTATATGTCTTCTAACTAAAATTATTAACCCTGTACACCAATAACATGAAAACAATTCTAGACAGCTTGATGGGGAGATGGAGAGACAATAATAAAACATTTACAAAAGCTGATTATTTAGCATCTTCCTTACTGTTTACAGTTAATTTTTGAAAAGCCACCAGAGAAGTCAAAAGCTAAAAATGACTATGGCACATTCAGTACCCCGGGCTTTAAAGTTTGGGGACAGTCCTAATGAAAATCAGGCATAATTCAGCCTATTCTCATTTTGATTCCTTCTTTAGATTTCAGAGAATCAGTGGAGAAATTGAATTCTGCATTTTCACAATAGCATTTGATTTACTGAAAGTTAAACCACATCCTCATCATGATGCATGTTTCTCACAAATACACAAACCTTTTGAGAAATTATAATAGCATTCGAGTAAAATTGTATAGTATTTTATTTCTCTTGCCATGCTCTAGTCAAGAACATATCACAAAGTGTATCTGACTTAGAAAGCATGGTGCTGATGAGTTCATTCCATCTAATGAAAATGTCATAGAAGTTATAGATGAAAATACATTTTTCAGGTCAAGTGATCTGTTGAAAAATATGAGCAAGGCCTAAAGCTGAGATCTATCAACAGTTATAAAGCAGTTACAAATCCTTTTTACTGTGACAGCAGAGTTGGGGATGTGATAGAGAAAATCTTTATAATTTCTTATTCCTGGGGATCATCTGCTATTGCTAAATTATCATTATGAGGACTAAGACAAAGATAATGAAAGACTAATCTTTAATGTAATTTTAGCCTTATAAGAGGTACTTAGAATTTCAGAAGTACTCAACTTGCAAGTTTTAAGGCCAAAAGTATCTCAATGTGTTATTTACCAGTAACTTCCTTCTCTAGAATAACCTGTTTTCATGGTTAATTCATTGGTTTTATAATAATGCATCTTCTGTCTAAACAATAAAATAATACTTTTAAATATATCCAGTATTCATAGATGATATTAAATTCATTTTGAATCAGATGCATTTGAGAACACTACGCATTTTAGTAGCCCCAGCAGTTATAGAGAGTTGAAATATTCACATATTTTTTTGTATCAACAACCACACAAGACAAGCAAGAAGTAAGTGGCACTTGTGTTTAATCTCCCTAATCTGTTTGTGACTATACTAGAAGATTCAAATATTTTCTTTCTCTTCAAAAGGAAATTTATCCTTTGGCAATAATTGCTTGGGATTAGTTCTAAGAGTTAACAAGGCTGAGGGGAGAACAGAAACTAAAGAAGCAAAGTGTGGTTATAAGAAAAATAAGATCTTAAATGTATTTTAACCTTGGGATTCTCCTTATTAGCTTTTCATACTCGGGTTTTATTTGAATTGATCCATTTTTTTTGAAAATCCTAATATTCTAATATTCACATCAAATATTATGGAAATCTGGTTAGGGACACATGACTTTGGAACCCTACCCTTTCAGTAGTCAGGATGAGTCTTTGCTCTAAAAAGAAAAGAGGCCAGGTATAGTGGCTTATACCTATAATCCCAGAGACTTGGGAGGCTGAAGTAGGAGGATTGCTTGAGGTCAGGAGTGCCAGACCAGCCTGGGCAACATAGCAAGACCCTGTCTTTTTTTTTTTTTTTTTTTTGAGACTGAGTCTCACTTTATTGCCTAGGCTAGAGTGAGTGCCGTGGCATCAGCCTAGCTCACAGCAACCTCAAACTCCTGGGCTCAAGCAATCCTGCTGCCTCAGCCTCCCAAGTAGCTGGGACTACAGGCATGTGCCACCATGCCCGGCTAATTTTTTCTATATATATTAGTTGGCCAATTAATTTCTTTCTATTTTTAGTAGAGACGGGGTCTCGCTCTTGCTCAGGCTGGTCTCGAACTCCGGAGCTCAAACGATCCGCCCACTTCAGCCTCCCAGAGAGCTAGGATTACAGGCGTGAGCCACCACACCCGGCCTTTTTCTCTCTTTTTTAACATTTGTTTTCCTTTTTGATTTATTTTTTCCTTTTTTAAAATTTTAATAGATTTAGGGGGTACAAGTTGAATTCTGTTACATGTATGTATTATATACTGTTGAAGTCTAGTGTACCCATCACCCACATAGTGTACATTGTACCCGTAGGTAATTTTTCATCCTTCACCCCCCTTGCAACCTCCCCACTTTTGAGTCTACACTTCTCTTAGCAATCTCAACTAGGACTTTAGTTTTTTTAAAAAATTGTAATTTTAAAACAATTTTTACATTAAAATTGAGAATGAATTATGGTGCTCCATAACAGCTCCAGAGATATTTACATGAAAATCCTTATTAATTCAAAGGAAGCTCTAATTGAAGAAAATTTAGGCAGTGGATAGGGTATCACTAAATAATATCTTGAAGTGGGAACTATGTCACATGGCTTTGTATCCCCAAAGTACGTAACATTGTATTCAGCTAGTAGTAGTCATTCCAAAACTGTTTGAAAAAAGGGTATTTGGGGATGTGGCTTCTCTGAGTCCCTTCTAAGTAGAAAGGAGACCCAGCCACCCATCTGTCTCCATACTCTGGATTACAGTGTCAAATGGACCTTGGTGTACCTTTCTGCCATACTTAGTCTCCCTTCCATTACCCTACAGCAAACTGTACAAACTTGCCTTGATCCTAGTCCCTTGTAACTCTTTTAACTTCTTTCCTCTTCTCCTCAGCCTCTACCCTGTCCTATTTTTGTTCTGTTAATGGTTGGGATAGCTCTCTATGAATTTAGCCCTCAATAATAGATGATGTTTGAAGATGATTTTTTTGTTTTGTTTTGTTTTGAGACAGAGTGTTGCTTTGTTGCCCAGGCTAGAGTGAGTGCTGTGGCATCAGCCTAGCTCACAGCAACCTCAAACTCCTGGGCTCCAGCGATCCTACTGTCTCAGCCTCCCGAGTAGCTGGGACTAAAGGCATGCACCACCATGCCCGGCTGATTTTTTCTATATATATTTTTATTTGGTCAATTAATTTCTTTCTATTTTTAGTAGAGACGGGATCTCGCTCAGGCCGTTTTTGAACTCCCGACCTTGAGCAATCCACCCGCCTCGGCCTCCCAGAGTGCCGGGATTACAGGCGTGAGCCACCGCGCCGGCCTTTGAAGATGATATTTACTCATGGCCTTTGAGCCCCACTGTCTCACATCGTTCACCTCTTAGAAGCTGGACCAGAATCCAGTGTGTTGGCACATCTTATATAGCGGGACCTTTCGCTGAAGCCTAGAACTTCATGGTGTTTAGGTATGCTTACGCTGTGCAGAGTGTTGCTTAGCTGCCCCTGAAACAACTTTTGAAAATGCATATTTGTCATGCTGGGGAATTCGAAGGGTGCACAAAGGGAATCAAGGCAAGAAATAGTGCTTGTCATTGGATGCTTTGCCTAATTACTGCCCATTCTGGAGAAGATACCCATGTAGCACAGTATCTGGCACATATATATTTGTTGGCTAAATAAATATATAAGAATTTTTTTATTTATATATTTGTGCATAGTATTTCACACTCAACGTTTAAAAATGTTTTAAAGGAATAGTTACTCTCTATGTGTATATATATTATGAAACCTACAAAATTAATTAACATAGTTAAATTTTTCTATTTGAACACTAAATTGAAAGACAAATAGTTTTGGGGTGAATACCAAACTTAGTCACATATAAAAGGGTCCTTCAAATTAGCATAGGTTAAGTCACAAAAATCCAGTTTCTTGGTTATCAGAACTTATTAACAGTGTCACAAAAGTTGGTATTCAACCCGCCACTGTTAGATTTGACTGGCTTTAAAAAAATCTGGTTTCTTTATTAAAGCATCTAGTTCTAAACATCTACTCAATAAGTTGCATCTTGGCATAAATTGTCACTTTGGCTATTATTGAACACATGGTATGGAAAGAAACCACATAGAACAAAATGAAATTCAAGCAGATGATTTATTTTTAAGATCTCTGAAGATACAGCTAGGGGTCTATCACATAGGAAAGTATAATTTGGGCATAAAATAGTAACACAAATTTGAAGAGAGTATATTCCTAAAGTAGAACATGACCTTAATACAAGGGTAAAGCACTGACTTGCCTTTTAGAATCTCACCCAGGAACCCTTGGGAAATCCAAGCTTTTTGACATCTCTGGCATTGAATACTCTTTCTGTAGCACAACTATCAAATAACGGTATAAGGAAGACCAGTTTAAATGAAAAACTTTCTGGCAGCTTTCTGAAAGTCATCTAGTAACTGAGGCAGAGATAAAGCTCAAAGATAAGCTGTGAACTAGAAACATCAGCTATTTCTTTCCTTCAGGTGTGAAATTATATGTCTTTTTTTTTTTTTTTTTTTTTTTTGAGAATCAGGGCTGAAATATATTTTCTAGAAAACATATAAATGAAAGAAAAGCAGTTACTGGAAGGAATAAGTACCTGTGCAGCTGAAGCCTCACTGGAGGAATTTAGAAAATCTCACAGTCTTCTTATGAAATTTTTAAACTCATATTCTTAACATGTAGCGTTCCATATTATTTAGAAAACCTTGCCAATTGCCATTAAGTAAATAAATCATACTGAGGTACCATAAAGAATAAAGAGCTGTTTTTAGCCATTGCAATGACTGTATATAATGATAAGTTCATAGTAACTGTCTCATGTAGTTTCATTGTCTTAAAATTTTCAAACACTGGCAAGACTGAGTAATGTGAATTTTAAGCCTTTTCAGAAAATATACATTAAATTTCTTAGTGTTTTTTTTTTTTTTAATGCTCACAATTTGTTAGAGTAGAAACATGGGTCTTCTGTCTAGCTCCTCCCAATAAGTGCTACTGGGAATAGCAACTTAACTTTACCTCCTTCTATTTTAATGGGATCCTGGCTACCCTGTGACTGATTATAGACCAGTAAATCACAGAAATTTGTCTAGGAGCTATAGAAAATGTTTGCATTATTTATGTACCTTGCATCTTGGGCAGCTTTGCCCCTGAACCCTGCCCTAAGGTTAAATTGGCCTAGAGATAGGCTCAGTCTCCAAAACTATGTGAGGTGAAGTCTTTCCTAAGATTAGACCCCTCAAAGGTCTTAAGAACTCTTAAGAAACTAAGATAAAGATTAGGGTTGATTACCTCTTTGAAGAGGCAATTTACCTATTTTCATCTGCTACCAAATCTTTAGTATTCCCCAAACCATTTGTACCAAGAATTAACTATTGGAATTGACACTTAAATTTAATTGACCATATGGTATTGGTGAGAGCATAAATTATTGGCACAACTTTTTAAAAATTTCAACAGTGTTTATCAAGCACTTTCATAAAGTGCTTATTACCCCTTTGGTCAAGCAGTTCCTTTTCTGTAAGTTTAGGCTAATAAAATAATCACATGTATAATGATATTGATGGTCAAAAAATAAACTGGAAAGAACTCATATCAAATGGCTGAACCAATTAAAATAAATCTGTGCAGTGAAATTTAATACAGTTCTTAATGTAATCTTTGTAATACAGAGATTTATTAGCATAGAAAAATGTTCATAATATATTGATGAGTCAAAATATACCTATTTTTCTATTTTGGGAAAATAAAAAATACATATGTGTGTATATACACACATGCATAAATATACACTTTTAAAATAGTCTACCCTTGTGCAAGGCTTTCTCATATCTCACTTGGATTATTTCAATACATTCCTAATTGGTGTCCCCTTTTTCACCCCTGCATCCCTGTAGTCTACTGCAATACAGCAGCCAGAATGATCTTGTTAAATTTAAATAAGATCATGTCATTCCTTTACTCAAAATTTCCCAAAGCCTTCCAATCTGTCTTGCAATAATGACTATATTCACAGTGGCCTATGAGGCCCTACATGCTTTTCCTACCACTGTCTCTTTTAAGGAAACACAGATATTGGCAGTTACTAGAATTCACTACACTTATTTTTCTTTTAGCCGCTGTGAAGAGGAGGTAGCTACTCTAATTACTGCTAATTCACATTAGTAGTTAAGGATATTTGGAGTACTAAGTATAGTTTATTAAGCTTCTCTGATGGTTTTTGAAACTTTTCTCTCTTTTTTCTAAACACCTCTTATAATTAATTTTTAATGTTTGCAAAGTCTGTATTTTAATCATGTCTATGTTTGCTGGTACTGTAGAATTCCAAAAGTCCATTTTACAAGTATCTCAGTACGTAGAAATAAAAAAGAAAAGGATGTTAGATTCTTGTAAGGAAAAACATAAAAGACTTGGCATTACAGTTAAATGAATTTATGTACCTAAAATACCTCCACGGGCCAGATACTTTGGATGTCTAATCTGTTATCTAGGACCAAATTAGATACGTTAACACCATGAGGCCCCTAGACAATTACATAATTAACTTCAGTCTTCCTGTGCTCACTCCCCTGTCACAGAGTTGCTTTTAAACTGGGTAAATATGAATCCATGAGAGTAGAGGGGATGGGATCCCTCATTTTAAGAAAAGCAGTGGTCCAAAACTCAGATTTATGAAGCAGGTAAATTAAAGGGTAATTATTCTTTTTCCACAGAAGTAATCACTGCAATATTTCCTTAAACCAATTCTTTTAAGTCTAGGCTATGTGTAAAGTAATATTCAACTGTATTTGATTCTAATGAAAAGAAATTGCCTTATAAACTTAAGAGAATAACATTATCTGTTGGGGTTTAGCACAAAATAGGTAAATAGTATAACTTGTTTCAGCACCTAGAAATGAAAATGTTTCAAGCGGAGCATTGTTTTATTCTAACAACATTGTCCTCACAAACAGGGTCATCTGTCTTTTTGTTCTATGCTAGATTTATCAGGAACTCCCTCGCTGTCTTTTTATAGGAATAACCCTGTTCATAATTCTGTTTTGTGCTTGGCTTCCTCGGCTTTCCAGTGGTGGAACATGAGTTAAATACATAGGGCTTCCTTCCTCCTTGGGCTTTTTCCACTAAAGGGAGGAAGCCCGTAGATCCAGACCAAGACAAATTGAAGGGAAAGGACTAGTCCTCAGTGAAATGTCAAAGAAAACTAAATTTACTGCCTTCCAGGAAATTCTTCATCCAACAAAATTACTTTTTTCCAGCCGGGCTTGGTGGCTCACGCCTGTAATCCTAGCACTGTGGGAGGCCGAGGCGGGCAGATTGCTTGAGGTCAGGAGTTTGAAACCAGCCTGAGCAAGAGCGAGACCCCGTCTCTACTAAAAATAGAAAGAAAATAATTGGCCAACTCATATATTTAGAAAAAATTAGCCAGGCATGGTGCCGCATGCCTGTAGTCCCAGCTACTCAGGAGGCTGAGGCAAAAGGATTGCTTGAGCCCAGGAGTTTGAGGTTGCTGTGAGCTAGGCTGATGCCACGGCACGCACTCTAGCCTGGGCAACAAAGCAAAAAAAAATTACTTTTTCCCCTGTGTTGTGCAAAGGGAACATGGGCACACATACCAGTGGTACTACACAGTGTAAACATAATCTAAAATAAGATCTAATGGGGAAACTCATAAGCAGAAAAACAACAAAATTACTCAATCCCCATCTTCTTGGCCACTGAGCAGAAAAATGTGCTTAGTTGGGTCAGACAGCTAGAGCACATCATGGAAAGCAGCCCCCATAACCCTCCTGTAATTACAAGGATGAGAGCCAGGAAACATCCAGGATTCTATGTAACAGTGGGAGCTTTCTGGTTGATTAAGTGGTCTTGTTAAAAAGAGGGAGCATAGCTCCACTAGTGGTAGCAGCCTCTTCTTTTTTTTCTAATTTTTTAAAATTTGTTTTAGAGACAGAGTCTCACTCTGTCACCCATGGTGGAGTGCAATGGCACTATCATAGCTCACTGTAACCTCGAACTCCTGGGCTTAAGCGGTCCTCTTGCCTCAGCCTCCCAGGTAGCTAGGACTACAGGCCCATGCCACCACCGTGCCTGGCTAATTTTTTTATTTTTTTGTAAAGACAGGGTCCAAGCTTGAACTGAACTCCTAGCCTCAAGCGATCCTCTCACCTCAGCCTCACGAAGGACTGGGATTACAGGTGTGAACCACCATGCCTAGCCACTTTTGCTCTTATTAATCCATCTGCCTTGAGTTTGTTTCTGTCTTATATTAATATTACCACCCTCCTTTCTTCCTGTTTTAGTTTTCTTGTATTTCCCCTTTTTAAAAAAACTTCCTATGTTGTTTTATTTGGGGTATGTTTATTATAAATAACATAATTTGTTACAATCTGAGGAGCTTAGTTCATTTAACTTTATTATGATTTATTTGGTCTTCCTTCTTTCACCTTATGTTTTTTATGCTTTCTTGCTATTCTCATTTAGTTCTTTTCCTATATTCATTGGGTTTTTCTCCCTGATAATTTCAATATGCTATTAGTGGTAACCTTTAAATTAAATCCATACACAGATATATACATATATGTATGTGTAATATGCACACAGACATACATATGTGTATGTATATAGATGCGTGTATGTATATATATGTGTGTGTGTGTGTGTGTGTGTGTGTGGCCATTTTATCTAGAATGAAGCCATCCATAACTTTTAATGTCTCCTCTTGGAAGCTGAGAAATTTATCTTCCTTTTACTTTCTTCTCCCCACTCAGTTTTTGCCATGTTAATAATCTGGTATTTTTTCCAAGTTACCTTTATTTTTAGATAATTTTATGTTACATATTTTCACTTCCAAGAAGTATTTTTCATATTTCATTACTTTATAACCATTTTGGTGTAATAGCTAAGAGTGCATGCTCTAGTAGACTATCTGAATTTGAATCCTAGCTCTATGACCCTGGACACACTCTGTACCTTAGCTGCTGCTGCTTCTTTTTTTTTTTTTTTTTTTAAAACAGGATGGGTATTAATAGTACCAATGTCACAGGGTGGTTGGGAGGATTAAATAATTCATATAAAGTGCCTGATACATAATAAGCATTTCATAAATGGCAGATGCCATTAATATTATTGTATTAATTATTACACTGTTATTGAAGCTCAACTCTGTTTTACTGATTTTATTATTTACTTAATTTATTGCTCACATCTTAATGTATCTCATCTTCCTATCTTTATTTCTTTATTTTGATTGGTTTTCTTTGTTGCTGTCTGAAGAATTTCCTCAACCAGGACTGTCATACTTTTTCTTAAAGAGCCAGATAACAAGTATTTTAGGGTTGTAGGCTATAACGTCTCTGTCGCAACTACTCAACTCTGCCCTTGTAGCTCAAAAGCAGCTATGGACAATACATAAACACTTGGCTAGCCATTAGGCTACATACCGTCTTTTACCAACCCTTGATCCAGACTTTTACCACTGTTTCTTGTAGAATTTTAGTAGGAAAGGTATATGAATTATACAATTGCAAAATCCTTGCACGTCTGAGAATATCTTCTGTTGCTAATATAGGTAAATGATGACTTCACTTTTATAGAGTTTTAGATTACAGTTGTTTTCCCTCAAGACTCCATAGAACCTGCTCTGTAGTTTTCAAGTGTTATAGAGAATTATGATACAACTTAATACTTTCTTTTTTCTAGTAACTAATATATTTTCCTCCTGGATAGTTGAGGATTTTTCTTTATCTTTAGCATTTGACATTTTACCAGGAGAATTTTTTTTCCTATTCTATGATAAAGGAGCAAGGCTAAGAAGAACTAGATTAATGTATTTACATATCACGAACCTTAACTATTTCTGATTGCCTTATCATCTTATTCTCTGACTCAGGAGATTCCTAGATATTATATTCCCAAAGTTATCAATGAAAACTTCTTAATATTTTGTCATTTCAAATTGTACATCATGTGGGTAGCTATATATTTTAAATGGCAAGATACTGATGTAATTCGGTCCCTCTGTAGTATTATATAATTTAATGGGAGTTTACAGCTGCACAATCACATAAAACATTTTTAAGAAATGGTCTAATTACTTTTGTTTGAGCATATTAAATCACTAAATGATAA
>VSMD01072608.1:0-156489 GCA_008750895.1 Mirza zaza
CGCGGTGGCTCAAGCCTGTAATCCTAGCTCTCTGGGAGGCCGAGGTGGGCGGATCATTTGAGCTCAGGAGTTCGAGACCAGCCTGAGCAAGAGCGAGACCCCATCTCTACTATAAATAGAAAGAAATTAATTGGCCAACTAATATATATACAAAAAATTAGCCGGGCATGGTGGCACATGCCTGTAGTCCCAGCTACTTGGGAGGCTGAGGCAGCAGGATTGCTTGAGCCCAGGAGTTTGAGGTTGCTGTGAGCTAGGCTGATGCCACGGCACTCACTCTAGCCTGGGCAATAAAGTGAAACTCTGTCTCAACAAAAAAAAAAAAAAAAAAAAAAAAAAAAAAAAAGAATTATTTTAAGTGACACCCTCATGCTGACTGATTTTAAAATTCCAATGAGTCTCCTTCCCTTTTTTCCTGATTGTCAAGGTCATATTACTTCCTAATATGGCAATTTGACTCAACTATTCTTATATTTATCCAATGTATTTTTATTCTCACTAATTTTGACTACCATATCAGTTCCCAAAAAGCAGGAACCATTCTGAAGGGCTTTCTACAACTCACAAACATGTAGTGACTTCAGCACCAACTATTTGCCTAGGTTTTAGACTTTAGAAAAGTTTTTGTAACACATGCATAAATAGGTATGAAATGGCTAAAAACCAAACTACCAGGAAGTCGGGGAGATCATTTGATAGTGATAGATGCTAAAATTAACTGGAGAATGAAATAGCTGAGTAAAAAAGGATTTTTTAAAAGCAGTCTTCAACCTGGAAGTTCCCCTTTGTCAGGCTGTTTATATAAACCCGCCTGCCACAAGCATAGACAATAAGCCACCCAAGGCATTGGACGGAAGCTAATTGCAGCAGGAAATTTTACAGGGTTGTGTGGGAACAGCATGAACACTCTTCACACCCAACATTTTTAGGGAACTGCCCAAAAGTCAATAAAAAGAAATATATGGGCAATTTAGGCACAGAGGATTAAGACTCTGAAACTTATCAGCTGCAGAAAGGAACATCAAGTATTCTTTGTAGTCAGTCTACTAACCCCGGGAGAAGGGAATGCAAGTCCTTTAAGTGAGGACATTAACAATCTCAAAACAATAAAAAAGTTTCCTTGGGCCACTAGTAGAGAAAATTTCTCACCAATTGGTGAGTTCCAAAACCAATTGTGCCGGTCAAAAGGAGGCTGGCAGTTCTAAGGACAAAGTCCATGTGACAGAGGGGGCTTGATCATAGAGCCTTCTAACCCAGCTTAGAAAGCATGGAAAATCTATTCTCAGAGAAGCAAAACCACACCCTAGAATTCCTTACACCTCCCTAGTAGGAAAAAAAAAAGCATTTAAATGATTACTATCTTAAAGAAACATTCTTGTGGCAAGAGAGGGCTGGCTCTACACTCCTGCTCAACTTATAAAAAAAAAAAGAAGAAAGAATAGGAAGAGTAGCAGAGCCCAGTTGCAAGAGGGAAATGTACAATCATTAGAAAGTAATTAATCCGTGAAAGGGGACATTGTGCCCACACAGTGTTTGCCCACCTTGAAGCACTAATAATTATTAACCTCAGCTTCTTTAACTCAAGGTGACAATGGCAACAGAATTACGATGGGTGTCTAGTAAAAAATCAGGCCAAGAACTATTTAATCTGTAGTTCGTTCTGGCCTGTTTTTTTTTTTTTTTTTAATTTAATAATTATTTACTGAATACCTACTACATAGCATGGTCCCTCATGCCTAGGAGTTCGAAATTTCTTGAGGAGGTACAAACATAGACCCATTTTAACCCAATGCAGGATACACTGTTAACTGCCAAAACAGAGGCAGGAAAACAGTACTGCAAGAACCTGGAGATCTGGTCTCAGAAGGATACTTTGTAGTCAAAGCTACTTGCTTCTGTCTTCCACATTTCTTGAGCACCTATTAATGTGTAAAACATGGAGTTAGGTGCTTTTCTGGCTGCCTACAACTGTCCACACAAGTATTTCTTGAGCATCTACTATGTGCCAGGCACCAAGCTGGACCTTGTAGAAATACAGTCGGCTAAGCATACTCTTTCCCTTTGAAGAGCATCTGGCCTATATTAAAAAAAAAAAAAAATGATTATTTACAAGCCTGTACTAATCCTGATCTTGGATCAGGTCAAAATACAGTTAAAGGGAATTATGACTACTTACTCCCAGACATAGAGCTGAGTTTACCTTTGTGTTACTGAACAGAACACAGAATCTGCAGAGAATCCAGATCCTGTGAGAACCAGAGAATCAAGGCAGGGGAAGAGTCTCTGATGCCTTAGTCAAGGATGTAAGCTCAGAATTAGAGAGGTCTTAAATGTTTTATATATACTGCTGTCAAGTCAGTGATTTTTTTTTAAAAAAATTGCAGAACAGGAAGCTAGGAATCAAGTTCAATAGTCATTGCTTGCAGCATTATTGGATGTCCCGTGTGTCCAGGCTCTGGCCACAAACTCGTCGGAAGAGGCCAACTATGAATTTTCCCCTGGCATGAGAGAGAATATAAACTTACGTTGTTGACACATGTGCTTTGTTCTGTTTGCCAAACTCTGTGTCCATGTGGGGAGCAATTTCTCCCACTGAAGTATGCCCAGGATTCATTCTCCCCTGACCAACTCGACCTCCAGCCTACTTATGTTTTGTCCAAAAGGCTAAACATAGAGAAGAGTCTCTACATACAGTGCTTCCTAATACAAACTGAGATTTACAAAATGCCACCCAGAAAAGGCCATTATGCATCAAGACTATGAGATTTCCTAGTAAGTCACTGCCACCCCACTATAATCCATGACAGCAGAAAGTGCCACCAGAAGAAAGCATTTGGAGCTGTCATCGGATTGGATGAGAGTCTGGAGAGAAATACCCATGTCACTCACTCTATGCCCATTCTTGAGGCTCGTGCTAAGAGAGTATGTTACAGGAAAGAACACATAATGAAGTCGTTTTGGTTCAAGTGGCCAAGTGGCCACTTCTGTGGACAGAAATGACACTGTCACTACCTTTCTAAGAAGCAACACAAGGGGTGAATTTAAGAGTAAGCCAAACCCCAAGGACAGACTTAAATTTGCTTCCCAGTCTCCCCACCAAGGAAGAGAGAATTTAGTAAGTAGTGGGTTAAAATTAAAATGAGCATAAGTGAGAACTTTAAAGCAAAACATCTCTCACTTTCTCGGGAAAACTTTTCTTTTGATTAGTCTCACCAAGGGCCAAGACTGTTTGGATACTGAAACCACATCAACCTGTCTTATTTCTTATTCACCTGCCATCCTCAAGCCCACCTATGTTCAGGCCTAGCCTCCTAATTTGGAGTTTCTTTAGGAAAACACTTGTCTGCACTACCCAGGTGATTTTCCTTCAATTGACATTGCCATTCAAAACTCATCTAAAACCAGCTTTGCATCTGCAAAGAAATAAAAGGCATAATGAAATGTGGTTCTTTCACATCGTGTTTCCCTCAGCACTGCTGTCCTCGTCAAACTGCCTTAAATCTTGAACATGACATTCAAACTAAGAATCTATACTTCTTTCCTGCAGCATTTTTGTTTCCCTAACAGGCAGTACTTTTTGGTCCTCTTCTTATAATTCTGCCCTAAATTGGGGCAGGGGTGACGCAGAGACTCTGGGGTCCATCATGCTAAGGAAGTGTGACTTGGCAGGTAGAGAAGGTTGCCTTGGCAGCAACAGGTAAGGAAAGAGCCAGACCCTGCCTTACCTGCCCAGGAGGAGGGTTGAACACACACTTAAACTCCTCCAAAGAAGGACTATTCAGCACCTAAAACGAGCCTGGAGAGCCTGTCCCGCATGGCATTACAGCAAGAGGTTTCTCAGGAACACAACTGGGAGGGAGATTACAGAGGACAATATCTCAGACAGATAAGCTACTGCCAAACATTCAAAACAGATTCATGGGAAAGCCAAGTGATTCTTAACATCTATTTTTTTCCCTTTCAGGTCAGTGAGTTTTGTAAAACAGGATGATAAACAAGACACCAGGCAAACCAGAAAATTATTTTCTGTTCTTCCATAATCGCCCAAGAAAGCAGATGGAACTGTCTCTGTCGCCACACTGTGTAAGTCAAAAGGAACGCTGCCCTGCACGAAAGAAACTCCTTTCTCTAGAGTTCTGAGTGCATATAACACACTTAATGAGGCTGATCCTTAGAACGAGGATTCACTTAACAGATGGGCCCACAGGAAAAAATCAAGTTGACCTTGTATGTTGCCAGACCTTCTCCATTTTTCCATTTTGGAAACTGACATCGGCCTGCCACGATTACCAGTGTGTACTGGGATTGGTACTGGATAGATTAGAGGCTGTGTTCTCACTAACGCTCTGATTTACCAACACCCTGGCCTGCTGTGTTTGAAGACTCTGGGGTTCCTGGCACCCTCCTCAGAGGAATTCAGTAAGTACTGAGTTCCAGAATTAAAAGTCACCTTAGAGTCCCAACACTGCCCTCTTATCTCCTGGCAGGGGAGAAAAGTGAGGATGCAAAATATAATGTCACTAATGTCTGAAAAATGAAAATGCATCCCCAAATGAAATATATACTAGCTTGATTTATTTTAAGTAGTACAAGATGCTCTTTTCTTTTTTCTGCATTCTTTTAGGCTAATTATATTTCCTAGATTTTTCTCCCAAAAATCCTGAAAATAAGAACTTTGGGGGTTTTTGTTCTGTTTGTTTTTTAAGAGCTGAAACCCAGAACCTCCAAGATCCCCACCTAGTTTGAGCTGTATAGAATCTCACGGTTTTATCATAACAAACTGGGCCAAAAACTCTGATCTCAACCCAGATGCTAATTAAAACCCTACCTGAGTCATGTTGCTATGGTTGCTGGGATTTCTCCAAGCCCTGGGATTCTTAAAGAAGTAAGTTTTAGTTATTTTTCCAAGGCTCAGGTGGTGTTCCTATTGTGACTGTGCCATGCCATTCCAGAGAGAGGGGGTGGGTGTCATTGCACAGTCGACAGCTCAGGTGGCTTTTGCCAATATCTTAACTACTCTCTGCATTGGCTTCTGCATCGGAATCTCATTAGAGCCTTTCAATAACAGCAAGGTGTTATTATCATCCCATTTTAGAGAAGAGTAACGTGGAGACCCAGTCATAGCAAGTGGCTTGCTCAAGGTCGCTTAGCCTATAAATGAAAGAGATGGACTAGAACTTGATTTTCTAACACCAAAGCCTGTACTTTCTACTAAGCTGCCCAGGACAGAGGCAGACAAAGGCAATGGTGATGCTTCTCTCCCATCCCTTGCTCAAATCCTATGTCTGTTGATGTCTTGAATATTCAGGAGCACAGACTTAGAAGCTTGGCTTCCAGGTCTGGCTGTAACCTTAGGCAGGTTATTTCAACTCTCTACCTCTGTTCTGTTATCTGTAAATTGGGGCTGGTAATTCCTACCTCCCAGGACTGTTGTGAGGATTAAATGAGTTAATATGTCTAGATAGAGCCTTTAAACCCATGCCTGGTCCCATAGTAAGTACCATATAAATGGGACTTAGTCGCTCAAGCCTTCATTCATTCTGGGAGTTAAAACTGTAGACAAAGAGAGTCTGAAATCACCTGAGGGCCTGGAAAATGTCTATTGCACATGGTGGGTGGCCGATGCAATACCAGAACAAAGCCGTGGTCACGAGAGCAAGCCCATGTTAGATCACATCACAGCCTGAGAAGCCTTGATGTTCAAAGTCAAGTGTCACGGCTGCTTCTCTCTGTGGTCAATTCCCTTGTTTCCGACATCAACCTAGAGGCACATTAGCTGAAATAGAACCACTGGAAATGACATGACTAGAGAAAGTCTGTTGGGAAGGACTGTCATTTTTTGAAAAATAGCAGGTTTCTCCTTTCCCTAATAGGAATCAGTTTTGCTCTCATCCAGACAAATTTTTTTTTTCCAGAATTTAAATTCCATGCACAGCTCACCCAATAGCTTAAAAAAAGCCATTTATTTTTCTTGAGCCTTTGAAAGATACTTTAAACTGGCAGGAGATAGCGGTGAAGCAGTGGAGAAAGCTGTGAGTTTCAGCATGCTAACATGAAACTATATATTTTTTTCTTGAAAACCCCACATCTGAGGGTTCCTAACCACTCAGGAAGCTTCCTCTTTTCTGCTTTAGGTCCCAAGGCGTACGCACCCTGGTTTACTGGTAACAAACAGTCCACTGAGCACACATTTGGCACTGCCTGTTTATCTCCCCAAGTGGCATGGTATACCCACCTTTTGTGCTCGTTTGCATGTTTAAATAAATGAAAATTTTAGGGTTTCCTTCAAAGCCTGCTGAAGACACCAGAGATGAGGGCAATAAAATAAAATAAGAAGCACCAGATAATAAAAATATGGGCACCAAAAAAAAAAAAAAAAAAAAAAGAGAGAGAGAGAGTTTGGTGATGCTTCTTGGAGAGATTCCTTCCAAGTAGCCAATCCCAAGCAGGCTTGTTTGCTGAGCACCAATGAGCAACATCTCCTGCTCTCTCAGGGCTGCATGGGGACTCCTGGAAATTTACATAAAGACACCAGGGCCCTGGGGCAGATGCTGGGGCCCGGATGCTGGGCCTGAAAGCCTTTGGAAGAGACAGCAAAGGCAGAGGTTTCTGGAAGAGCACTCTTTGCCCTTTCAACAGAGACACACACAGACCAAGATACTCACCTCGATTTTGGAGGTGGGGGAGGAGGTGAGAATGTCTCAATCCCGCTTCTGTCCTTGGGGAACTCAAAGGCAAAAGAGGCCGACTTGCTCATCCCGGTGCCCACTTTACTGTTCTGCCCAGAGGAGCCGTCGGTGCTGTGGAGACGGTGCCAGGTCGTGGAGTGTGAATGGTCCATGGTGCCATTTTTCAGTTCTCTTCCCCAGCTTTGACTCAGCAATTCCTGCTCCACCTCCTCCTCCTCCTCTATCCGGCACTGACGGCTCCAGGTGCCCGTCTGGAACCTGGGCCGCCTCTGGTCCAAGGTGGAAGAGGAGGAGGCAGCAGCAGGCAGGGGACAGCGGGCAGGGTCACCGTTGGTCCGGCAGGAAGAAGCAGGGTCAGTGGGGCCTCTGGATGCAGGCGGGGGCCCAATGCCACCACCACCGCCACCAGAGCTCCCCTCACTGAGGTCAGCCAGTGGGGAGGCAGAGGGTGACACCGGGGACCCTCCCGGGCTGCTCTTGGACAGCTTGGGGGGAATGGCGGGCCTGCCCTTGGGTGTGTTCCTGCTGGCGTCGTGAGTGCGGCTTTCCCTGGAGCTCCGCCCCTGCCTGGCAGAAGTCTCCTCTTGGCCCACCTCGGAGTCCTGGCTCACAGGCCCGCGTGGCCACTGCACCCCGACCGCAGAGTCAGGGCTGCTCAGGTAGATGGTCCGATGGTCCTCCTCTGGGTGGGCTGCCATGACAGTGATGGTGGCCGCCACCTGGGGAGCCGGGTCTGGGCTATCCCTGCCCCAGCCAGGTGCTGTTTTCTGAGACCAGACGCTGTTACCTGTCCGTGCGTGGCCCTGGCCCTGGCCCTGGCCCTGGGCAGCTGATGCTTGCTCTGCTTTAGCCTGTGGCCTGGAAGGCGCTGGCACTGCCTTCTTCCTCTTGGTGCTCTCCGCATAGATGGGTTCGGGCTGCGCAGCCTCCCTGGGGTGGGCGGGGGGCGGGGCGTCGCCTGCCAGGCCAAGGCATCTGCTAGAGGTCGCCCCGTGGCAGCCAGGGTCCTGCTGCTTCCCTGGTGCGGGTTCCTTCATGAGAGAGCAGTAATCGCTCTCGAGGTGGGGGGGACAGGGGCTGCTGGCCCGGCTGCTGCTACTTCCACAGGAGAGGCCGTCGGAAGAAGTGGCAGCCTCCAAGGAGAGGGATGGCTTCTTGGGGCCCAGGCAGGGTGGGTTGGCGGGCTGGCCCTGGCTACAGAAATCCCTGGGGAAGCTCAGAACCCGCTTCTTATCCTCAGCGGGCCGGGCGCACGTTCCCTGCTCCCAGCATGTCGGCGAGCAGTCCCCTCCGCCACGTCTGCCCCGGTGGCCCTCTGCCTGGCAGGCCGCCTTGGCCACGGGACTCCCGGGGCAACAGTCCAGGATGGAGCAGTACTCTCCGCCTTCGCTGTCCCCAGAGGGCGAGCACCTTTGATCACTGTCATCCTCCGAGGGCAGGGACTCGCGCAGGGGCTGCGGAGAGGGGCCCTTGTGACAGCCAGATGTTGTCCCGGTGAAAGCAGCCAGTTTCTGGCGGAAGCTCTCCTGAGCAGAGGGCAGGTCTTGGTAGGGAACTGAAGGTTTATCTTCTCGCCCGCCTTTCTCCTCTGGGAAGCTCACAGGGTGGAAGGCCATGCTCCTTTCCCCCCGGGCCTCGAGGCTGTGCAGGCCGACCATGGCGTAGGCAGGGGGACAGCGCGCGTTGCCGTTGGTGGCGGCCGAGGGACCCGCGGACTTGTGCGCGCTGCGGAAACTGCTCAGGTAGACGTCCTCCTGCTTTGGGAGCGGGAGCTTGCCGGGGGCTTGTCTCCAGATGACCTGCACAGCCCCAAGGTGAAAAGACTTACATTAGACCTTGTCAGAGAAAAGAGCAAGAGAGAGAAAGTGAGCGGGCAGGCCGATGACATCGGAGACTGTCTTCTGTAGTGCGGAGCCCGCGCACGCCCACCCTCTGATCTCCCCACGCCTGTGATCACGGCTGGGGCCCCGGCCGAGCCATTTGTCTTGCAGGAGACTGAGCTGCGCTTCCTACCCATGGTTTGTAACGCTTTTGGCTTAAGTCTGGGAGGTAGGAAAAGAAAAATCAACTCTAAAAAAGAACATTTTGCTTCTCCCTCGCTTGCAACTACCAGGTGGAATGATACTTGTTCTACAGGCGCAGAAAATAGAATTTGGGGCTTTGTTTAATTTTTGCTTTGTGTTCGTGGGTTTTGTGATAACCCTGTCATAGCACATTCCTGAAGAGATCAAAGTCATAGGGTTTTTAAAACACCTTGGGGGTGGTAGGGCTAGGTAGGGCAGGAGGGATAGGGGTGGATCCGGCCTCCTTGCTTTTTCTCTGGGCTTTGCAGGTCACGCCAAAGAGCCACTCTTTCTCCCAGCTGCAGCGGTGACCTCAGCCTGTGCATGTGGTTAGACTAGTCGGGCTATGACAGGATGGAGATGTGGCCTGGTTATTACCATCACCAAAGTCACTGTTCCCTCCTCCTTGTCTGAAGTCCTCCCCACCCTACGTTTAGAAGTAGCCTCAAAGTAGGGCTTGCCTCTGGCTCCTCTCCCAGATGGTTCTGGAAGAGTCCCTGGCTCACGTGGGTGAAGGTTGAAGGTGTTCAGAATGGCCTGGGAACAGATGTAGCCATGTGGAGCAGCCCTGAAGGGGACACCGAGCTCACTGTGAGCACAGCAAATGTCCCTCCTCAATGAGTTAAGAGTTAAAATTGGCCTCTGTTGTCACATGTGTCCATGCAGCCTTCCTGAGCCACTCATTGCATTGGTTGAGAAAAACTAGAATAGGCAAAGAGGTCAAACAGGAAGCAAGCGGTTCCTAGAATATGTCTTAGCCATACAGCTTCCTAGACATGTCTAAAGGCAGCAGATGCCAGCAGCCGTGGGCTACGTGTCCTCTAAATCTGCAGTCCCCAACCTCCAGGCCACAGACCAGTACGGGCTACAGAGCTCTGCTGCCCCCAGCCCCACTCCAGTCCAAAAAAAATTGTCTTCCATGAAACCAGTCCCTGGTGCCAAAAAGGTTGGGGACCACTGCTCTAAATAATTATACCTTTCTAAGGGTTACCTATAAGATGAGCAGAACGGTCTAGCCTCTAAGGATGGAACTGTTATCAGTGATCCTAAATCTAAGCTGGTAAAATCTAAGCTTCAAAAAAAATCGGAAATTTGAACACTGGCTGGGTATGGGGTGATATTAAGAAGTCACCGCTAATATTTTTAAGCATGATCATGGTACTGTGGTTATATTTTTTATAAAGAATTTATCTTTTAAAGATACGTACTGAAATGATGTGATATCTGGGGATTGCTTTGAAATCACAGGGAAAGGGTGGGTAGGTGGGGAAGAGATGAAACAAGATGGGTCATGAGTTGATGGCTGTTGGAAGTTTAAGTGGAAGGGTACTGGGTGCCATGGGATTCCTTACGCAGTTATTACTACTTGAGTGTGTATTTAATGTCGTGGTCAACATTTTTTTAAAACTGTTTTTTAAAAAGCTTCATTTTTATCTGCTCCATGCAATCTCCATAAATCACAGGAGGAAATGCTGGGGGGCTGGATAAATGGTTCTTAGCCAAGAAGGACAGAGAGAAAGGAGGGCAGCTACAGCAAATCCCAGCAGTCTGGCAAGAGCAATCCAGGGGCAAGCTGAAAGAAAGCCATCCTGCAGGATTCTTGCTAAAACAGCCCTCCCTGGCTGGCTGCCAGTCACCGAGTGTTACAACAGGAGCAGCCCCTGTAAAAATACCACAGGGGTTAGTCAGCCTCACCTGCGAGACTTCGGGGCTCAGGTTGGGCTCCGTCCACACGTCAGAGGCTTCGGAGCTCATCATGGTGGGCTTCACGGCGATGGTGGGCTTGGAGTAGGGCGAGCTGTTCACACCTTCATCTTCTAGGCGGCAGTGCTCAGGCCTGGGGGGCAGGCGCGGTGGAGGGGGCAGGCTGCCGGCTCGGGGCTGGGGATGGCTGGCCACCAGCTGGTGGTCACTCCGCAGGCAGAAGCAGTTCTTACAGGACCCGGGCTTCCAGATGTGCTCCACAAAGTCGCTGCACGCAGACATTTTCAGGCTCTCCGGGTTCAGTTGGAGGGTCTGGTGCATCTTGAGCCGACAGTGTGCTGGTTCATCTTGTGCCCGGCTATGTGGTGTGGTCTTGCAGGGGGCAGAGGTGGGTCGCAGGGTGGCTTCCTGGAAAGGCAGGACACTTTCCTGATTAGAGACCTGCCCTGTTGCAGGATAGGTATATTCTCAGTTACAGTCTGATTATTTGATCAAGGAGGAAAAGGAGGAGAAAGGAGACAAGGAGAGGAAAAAAAAGTAAACATTAGGATTCCATTTATTCTAGGGCCCTCACCCATTTGTCACAAGGCTCTTAGACACTCTCTATTGGTGTGGCCTTACCTGAAGCTGTAAAAACTAAACACGGCCCCTTATGTGAAAAGAGGGCATAAAAGACATTTCAGTCCCCTAAAATTCTGGATGCTAGGAGGTTTGGAGCAGTTATTGGAGGACATCACATAGAGCTTAAGATGAGAAGCCTGTCCTTCATCCATGAATTCCCTGTCACTAGGGGTCTAGAGCATGGGACAGCCCCCCCACCCCCGCCCTTGAGAAACAAGAACTGTGATGTAATACAGCAAATAAAAATAATGGCTTCCAGAAGATAACCCACAATTTTTGACCAAGAAATCTATGAGACAGGTGACAGGTCTGGACCCTGAAATGGGCATTGTAATCTACACTTCTAATAGGTGGTGATGGGATTGTTTGAGAAAGGGGAGAAGTGGGGTGCTGGCCTGTGCTCCCCCCTGTCCAGGAACCATATGGAGAGGTCTGGTATCTTGGGAATGTTCCTGCTACCCTTGGATAATATACATTATTCCACCCTGTGCTTGGAGAGGTCAACAAAGCTGGGTGTTGTAGGCCAAAGGGGAAAAGAGTAGGAAGAGAAAGGCATCGTCTCCCATGGTCCTGGTCAAAGGGTGGCTGGATAGATTCTAAGAGAGAGAAGAGATTATCAAGTAGTTCTTTACCCAGGATAGTTCTAAAGAGAAGGTGATCAGCTTGCTCAAAGAGTTTATGGCTTCTGACAATAAAACTGCAAGCAAACAGTTTGCACCACACTCCCTTGTAAATTCACCACCCACGAGCTCAAAGGGTGACAGACATTAACCAATTACTTTGAATAACGTCCAATCTAACTGCTATCCCAACTTTATAGGTGAGGAAACTATGGCAGAGACAAGAACTGAGAGCTGTCCATAGACACAGAGAGTCAGTGGTTCTGGAAACAGAAGTCAACTTTGCTATCAGCTCCTCAACTCACCCCAGTGTTCATAAGACTGAGTAGCTTGCCATGATTTGCCTGCTACTGCTCATGGCTCTTCCTATCCTTTTAAAAGAGATCTGACTTGCTATAAGGAGAGTGTTCCAGAGAAAATCTTCCCTAAGATCCCAAGCTGAATGGATTCTCTAGGGTTCGTTCTCCACGCTCTTCCCGTGAAAATTAGCTTGGAATTGATGCTCTCTAAACTACCAATGGGACTCACCAGGTAGAATGAGTCAGGCAGCCCACAGATCATTCCAGAGTCTTTGTGAGAAGTGCCGTCTTTCTTGTCTGTCACACTCACAGATAAGGGTGCTTACTCAACAAGTACTGAAGCTAACTGTGCCTCTTTCTCCTCCCAAATTAAGGATGAAGACCACTGCATCTTTAAACTAAAGGAATCCTCTAAAGAAAAGAAAAAGTATTTGTCTTTCAGCAGTCATCATTAGGGTCTTACACATCCCTTTCTTTGAGACGACTGTCAGTTAGTTTCCCCTCTGAATACACCCACGTAGCGGGCTTATCCCTCGCCAAGTTCTCCAGAAGAGGTCACTGGGCTTCAGCGAGCATGGGAAGCTTAGCCACATTTTGTCTTTCTCTTATAATCTCGGGCCACAGAGAGCGATAGGCTTGGAGCTCAATTTTGCAAAGGAGAAAAAAGCGGAGGAAATATTTTGGCCTTGTGGGGTGGAGGGTAGGTCCCTTCCTGGGTGGCTGATGGGTGAAGGCTGCCTAGGTCTTCTCAGCCACAGAAAAGAAACTACAGGGCCCACCTCTATGGCAGGTGGAGGCTCCCACGTCCCCTCAGAGGGATGTGAGAAGACAGCTTGGAAACCAGCTCTGTGTGGGCACCTCGAGTTCCTGACAGCCGCTCCTGAGGCTGGGCTCTCTGAGGAGGTAGGCGGCTGACGACTGCCTCGGAGGCTACCACAGATTCACAAAGACACAGTTTTGGGTGGCCACATCTCATTTTCTCAACAGGCAACTGAGAACACGAACTTGCCATGGAGGTGTTTCGTGGTGCCAGAGACCCCACTTTCTAACATCCGCACCTCTGTACAGCCCTGGGAGGTTGGTAGGCTCTGAATTACTAACATGGGGGAAGGAAGCTTCCATGAGAACACCTCACCAGTTTATGAGTGCTCACTTCGCTCTCATCCTCAGCTCTAAATTCTCAGATGATTAGACACAACTTTCACCACACAAGTGCCAGGGACCAGGGACACAGAGGTTTTGAAGGGGCAGTACTTGAAACCTTAAAATCTGTACCCCCATAATATGCCGAAATAAAAATAAAAAATAAATCAAAAAAAAAGAAAACACAATGAAGCCCTGGGCTTCCCACTGCCATTGACTCAACTGCATCCTGTTAAAACTGGTTTCTCAGTCGCAGCAAACAGAATTTACCACCATGTCCAGCCAAAAAAAAAAGACTCTTTTTCCAGTTGCGTTTCTGTGCCTGGAATTATCTCCTATTTGTTTTAAGTGAAAGATGGTGAAAAACTGCAAGTGGCGCCCACAAAGCAGGAGCCTGGCCTCGCCTTGCTCAGCGGTGCCAGCTCTCCACCGCCTGGGAATGGCACTTCCCAGCCCACATTCCTTACCTCCAAGGGGAGGCGGCCCCCAGAATTATGCAAATCCCCCAATTTCAGTGGGAGGCTGCAGTGTCAGATTAGAAAAAGATCTCAGCATTCTTTCTGATCCAAGTCATGATAAAATGTCTTTGCCTCTGCAAACTCCAGCACTGGATTTGTGGCTACAATTTGCAAGACTGAAGCTGTCAGATACACTCCCACCTGGTTTCAAAAAGAATCTGACAAATCCGGGTGGCCAGATTCATTAAATGAAATATTTCTGGCTCAAAATGCCCCTCCTCCTAGCATCAGAAGTTGCTTATGCCTTACCCTGAAATGGCAGAATTCCTGAAAATACTTATCTAAAAATATTCTGTATATTATCATTGAATTAATGCAACAGCAGAAAAAGGAAATATGTATGAAAAATGTCCAGATTTCAGCACACTCCAGTGCCTAGGGTTGACCAAGCAGAAAGGATTAAGTGACAACCTTAACACCCCCCCAAGAATACACACACACACACACACACAGAGGCTAAATTATGATATTTACACAACTTTTCTTTTTCTTTTTTCTTTCTCCAACACTGTGTAATCTAATCTCTGCAGGAGGAATGTGGTTTTGCATCCAATACAGTCTAACCAATAAGGAGGATACCCAAGTTTCAAAGGAACCCAGGATAGCAAAATAACTGCAGCATTCCCTGGGGCTTCCTGTCAAATTTCCTTTTCCAGAAGCGAAGGGCAGAGGGGTTGCTAATGATAGTTCAGGCCAGTGATCAGTGAAACCTTCTGAACCTGACTCTGGACTGAATACATTGCAAAGCTCCTCGCCCCTAGACCTTTGGGCTTTGCTATCGGTTCTGCAAAGCCATGTGCCGGCTGGCTGGGCTTACCTGAGAGAAGTGTACACACAGGAAGCCGACGCTGCGTGCTTCATTCCCGGTGGAGGGGTCCCATGTTGTGTGTGTGTGTGTGTGTGTGTGTGTGTGTGTGTGTCCCTGGATGGGGAGAGGTCTGCACGAGCAAAGAGTCACAACGAGCTCACAGATTGCGTTTCAGATCTCAGCCACGACTCGGGAAAAGGGCATCACCTCGTTCCCTCTTGAGACCCGCGGCTGCCTAGGTGGGAGCTACCCCGGACCCCCGAGCCATCGCCCTCGTCCCGGCGCCAGCGGCCCGGCGGCCTCCCCTCGCCGCTCCTCGGACAATACTCTGGGGTCAAAGCCGTCCCCAAAGCGCTTCAGCCTCTCGCCGCGAACAGAGCCGCAAGCCCGGCGAAACCATCGCAACAGTCGGGTCCCCCTCCCGGAACTCGAAGGAAAGTTTCCCCGATTTAAGGAGCGCCATTCTCGAAAGAATCGCAGGCACCCTCCGGGCCCCCGCTCCACCCGCCGAGGCGCCCCCACCTCGGCGGCGCCCCGGGCGCACGCGGTGCGGGCGCTGCGCTGTCCCCGGCGGCCGCCTGTCACCCGGGGACGCCGATCGCCGGTCGCCCGCCGGGCGGTCGCAGCGCTCCGCGAAGGCTCCACTCCGCGGCCACATTGGCCAGACAAAAAGCGGCGGAATTGGCGGAAAGCGTCGCGGGCTCACCTCGGGGCTGCGCTCCCCCGGCGCCGCCGTCGGTCGCCGAGCCGCCCGCCGCCCGGCCGGGAGCCGCGGAGCATTGTTTGCAGAGTGCCTGCGCGGTGCGAGCGCGGCCGCGGGCGGGTGTCGTCTGCCTGGGCCCGGCGGCCGGGTGGCAGCTGCGAGCGCGGCTCCGCCCCCTCCGCCTCCGGTGACGCCGCCCGCCCCGCGCCCGCCGCACCTCCGCCGTCCCCGCGCCGCCCGGCCGCTCGGCTCGCGCCGCCGCTCCCTCCCCCCGGGCTCCGGCTCCCCGGCCGACTCCAACTGCACGCCCCGGCCCTGCCCGCTCCCGCGGCCACCTCGCTCCCGCTCCCGGCGCGGACGCTCCGCCCCCAGCCCCGGACTTGGCGCGGGCGGACCCCTGCCCGGCACCCGCTTGCGTCCCCTGCCCGGTGGGGGCCCGCGCGCGCCTACTGGGGCGAGCCCCGGAGTTGCGGGCGCCTTCCAGCACCGTGCACGTGCGGGTACCGGCGCCTTGCTTCACTTCTGGAGCCCGCCCTGCAGGACCCTTGGGAAGAAGAAACGAGGAAGTGAGGGTCGGGGGTGGAATAACCAGGTCGGGATCCTCCGAAGCGGGCTGCAAAAGCGACGGGAGCACCCGGATTGCCAATTCCTGCAACCTTTGGGTGGAGGGTGGTGCGGGAGGGAGCAGGGATGGGAATCCCAACAGCAGGTTCCTGCTCGGTCCCCAGACTCCAGGCCTCTGGCAAATTGCTTACCCTCTTTGAACTTCAGTTTTCTGGAGGTAGAATGCGAGGGTGGTTGAACTGGAGGGAGCTGGCCTTCCACCAGGCTGGGACACCCAGGTCTTCCGCAGCCCAGTGTTACACCTGTGTTCACAGCGTTTCCAGTAAGTGAGTCACTCACTGAGATCGAACGAGTTCGAGACAGTCCTGGGGCTAGAAAATCTTGTAATAGTATGACTGCCTACAACACGACATGATCAGTCTCCTCCCTTCCTCCTGCTGCCTATGACGGGCTTGCACCTTGACCTGGGTGTTTCTCAGGGAGCCAGAGCCAAGTTCATCTCCCAGTGCAGTGCTTGGGTGGGAGGAAATGGAACAGGAGGGAGACCCCCCAAAACACCTGTACCTTCTTTCTGCCCCTCTACCCTTCGCAGAGAGGCAGTTTACTGTAACTCCAACCAGTGTCCTCTGCCAGTGAGCGGGCCAGGGAGAGGATGGGTCACCTCTGAGATTCTTGGGCCCACCCTGCTCTGTGGTTGACACAGGAGGACTGAGGTGGAGGATGTAACTGAAGAAGAAGATGTGTTTCTGAGGTTTGGTTTCTGTGTGAGGAAGAAAAAAGAAACTCGAAGGGATGTAAGGAATACTTCCTCCTGCTCCAGTGACGCCCATTTCTCCCAAATCTGTGGATAGAATTTCGGGGAAAGTGTAGAGGGATGGGAGTACAATTAACATTCCTTAAGTACCTTAAGTGCCAAGCAACCACAGGGGGAGGGCATCATTATCCCCATTTTACAGAGCAGAAAACTGAGGCTCAGAGGGCCAAGTAATTTGCTAGGGTCCCTCAACTGAAAAGTAGTGGTAGTGGGATTGGAACCAAGAGCTGTCTGGCTCCACTGATAGGCCATTCCACTCTGCCACAATGCCCTCTGCAAGTACTGGAAGTCTGGCCTTATTTTTCTTTCTTCCCAAACCGAAATCATTTGAAAAACTATGGAAGGAAAACTTTGGTTAGGCTCCATCAGCATCCAAGAGAGCTAAAGGATCCCAAGACCCAAGAGGGGACAGTGTTTACAAGCAGTGAGTCCAAAGCAGTCTGCTCTGGGGAAATGCAAAAGTGACTTTGGGAGATGCATACAACTCATAGGAGGCACTTTTGCACTTTATTTTCTTCTCTTTACCTAATTCATTTTTAATGAACAGGCTAAAGAACATCATTATAAGATATAAAAGCCATAGTGTAACAAGAATGGTGACTTGTGACATGGGAATTGAAGGGTTAATTCGGTGTTTCTGCAGAATGAATTGTGTTCTCAAGTGGTTTACTGTGCTCACGCAAAATAAATGCATTACACTCTAGTTGCTGACATATTATGTGCATCTTTTGATGCCAGCAACATAGCTATAAAGATGGCTTCATCTTGCATAATGAAAAGAATCAAAAAATACTTCAAAAGAGTCGCTTAGATGTGCATAAAACACCCTTCCTCTTATGCACTGCTCCACCAGTGACTGTTAAGTATATGATCTCAGTCAAGCTACTGTAAGCTCATGCATTTTCATAAACAACTCTTGCTGGAACTTCCAAACTGCACCCTACAATGCAGTGCAATTTGTGTGTACACAGCATTCTGCTTCCCAGCTACTTATCAGCCCATTTTTATGACACTTAAATGCAGGACTTAGGCTCCCTGATACAGACCAGACTTTGAAGAAAAGTTATTCCCTTCAGTGTTTTAGTCCATAGGCAGCATTCTGTACAAGAGAACAATTACATTTTAGGAAATTAGAATAAGAGTTTGAGACAGGTAGTGTTTTGGGGCAAATAAGGTAAGGTAGTTTGGAATCAGAAAGGCCAAAGGGCAGAATTAGGTAGTGTAAGCCATTAATTATCCTGCAAAAATGCCAGCTGGGGTATTCAAGAGAGATCAGACAGCATGAAGATTTGGCCAAAGAGATCCCATGCATCTCTCCTCAGCCAGAGAATAGATCTCAAATAATAGAGGGGTGTCACTCACCTTCCTGTGAGCAAGGTGTTCAATTTTAATCAATAGATATTTATTGAGTGTCTTCTGATTATGGAGCACTGCATGAGGTCCTGTAGGAAAAACAAAGAAAGATGCATAAGAAATGAATATAAGCTCTATGAGAGTAAAATAAGCTTCCGGGGCAGTAGGGGGTCATGGGAGAAAAAGACAGAAACACACAAAGTGGTTTCCAGGGAGAAGGAGGCTTCGAAGAATGGGAAGACTTCAATTTGTGGACACTGGAGACTTTCCAAGCAGAGAGAGTGTTATCCACAGAGGAATGGGTGTGGAAGAGGCAGAAGATCTTCTAGAATTTTCTCATTCTAGTCTGGCCGGAGAGTGGTTATTAGAAACAAGCCTGGAAGCGGAGTGTGGCACTGCCTGGAAAGGGCTTGGTTTCCAGGTGAGCCATCAAGAAAGCATCGTCATTGCTGAGCAGGAGAATGACATCATCCAAGGTAGTTTTTCATTAGCCCTTTCTGAATCTTGTATCCCAGGTGGAGTAGGAAGTGGAGGAAGAGATTGGAGACAATGAGTCTGGAATTTCTCTCCCTGGTCCAGGTGGGAGGTAACGTGCTTTGATAAGAGAGGTAGGAAGGGGAACAGAAGGACTGAATGGTGTGTGGATGGTTTTGAAAAGAGTGAAGGGGGAGACATGGGATACTTAACTGATTCACTGTGGGCAGTAAAAGATATTAACTAATACTAGCTTACCTGATGGAGGGCTTTCTCAGTGTCAGGGCCCATGTGCTAAAGGATTTGCCCTGGCTTCTGTCACTTAAACCTCACAGAAACACAGGAGGTGGGGGAGGAAGGAATCAAAGGTGATCAACAGAATTGTAACCCCTAGAACCTGGTGGAATAATGATGTCATTTGTGCAAACAGGAAAGTCAGAGAATTCCGTTTGTGGTCTCCTGAGTCCAGAGTATATGGCAGCCATTCATCGAGTGGAGTTATCCTACCAAATTGGTATTTGGATCCACAGGACAAATGAAAGAGCTTGGAGGAGAATCGTGAAAAAGAAGTGAAAATGACGTGAAGAGGAGAAGGACTGGGGGACACAGGAATTGAAAAGAGGCCATGAAGTAAAGAAAGGAGTGCAGCCCCTTCTCTTCCAGACGTCGGAAAATCCAGAGCTGTCTGAAGAGAGGTCTCTTGGAGAGGACAGCCAGGGAAGAGGTGTTATCAAGGGAATTCCAGGTTTCTGTTCATTGCACCAGGTGGGAGTGTTTCAGACAGGCTTAGACTCTTAGAGACTTTGTTTATAGCAGCAGGAGGTTCCCTAGCACCTCATGGACCAGAGGAATTAGATGGGAAGACAAATGGGACTCTTGGTAGAGTTGCAAGTAGAGAAAAGGAGTATTTCACAAGGGGAGGAAGGAGAACTGCAGATGGGAGAGGTTGATGCATCTGGAAGCCATGGGAATGTGCTCCCTAAAACCTGAGCTTGAAGCTGGGACTCCCTTGGTGGCATCTGCGTGGGACCGTGGCGGTCCCAAAACCACCACGAAGGGGATTGGATAAGGAGAGAAAGAAAAAAAAATATTTTGAAAACTTGCTATGAAGAAGAGCCCTTCTGGGAATCTTCTGTCCTGCTGGAAGATAATATTCTCAGCAAGCCAGTTGGAGGTCGGTCTAGCAAGGCTACATACATAGCCCCATTCCTGTTTCCCTCCTTCCAGAGCTAGAAGAGAATCCCAGAGTGATAATCAGCTCTTTCAGTCGCCAACCCAAAGCTATCTCTTCCTTCTTTGAGGTGTGGAAATTCACATAATCTTATCGGTTAATCCCTGTCCTGTGATTGTGGTGGTATGACATCCTGAGTCTCAGCTGCTTTGCAAACCATATCCAGCTTCGCATTCTTCCCTGACTTTAGTCCTAGGCAGTACTACACAAGATAACACATTCCAAATAATTCACAGTGTCCTATTCCAAGCACTGAATAGATTTGAATAGATTTATTTATTTATTTGCCCAAACTGAAAGCTATTATTTAAATAATAACTGTGGGATGTCAGCATCTCAAACCACATGGGGCTGTGAGCCAAAGGTTCAAGATTGTTATGATCTTCCTTTGTGCCCAAGCACCATAGAGCTCAGATGTCAAGTTTGAAGAAGGAAAACACTGTTTTCCCCCTCTTATGTATAATTGTACTTAGATGTCATTCAGCGACAGACACATTATTACAAACCTAATTTTTTTTTTCAAAATGTTACTGTTATGGGTTGAATTGTGTGTCCTTCCTTCCCTCCACCACACCCCCCTCCCAAAAAAAGACATGTTGAAGTTCTAACATCTGGTAGTTCAGAATGTGACCTTATTCAGAAGTAGGGTCTTTACACTTGCAATCATGTTTCAAATGAAGTCATTACGGTAGGCCCTAATTCAATGACCTCTGTCCTTCAAAAAAGGGAAAATTGACAAAGAGAGCGACACAGACAAAGGGAAGATAGTGTGAAGACACGCAGGAAGAAGCCCATATGGCTGGGGTGACGGGGTGATGCATCTATAAGCCCAGGAACATCAAGGATTGCTGGGAAATACCAGAAGCCAGAGAGGCAATGAAGAGTTCTCCCTTAGAGTCATCAGAGAGAGCCTGGCCCAGCTGACAACTTGGTTTGGGACTTCTAGTCTCCAGAACTATGAGACAATGAATTTCTGTTGTTTTAAGCCACCCCAGCTTTTAGTGCTTTGTTACAGCAGCCCCGGGAAGCTAGCAAAATTACTAAAATGAAAATGTTCCAATGAGTGATCTACACTATTGCTCCTAGCCAGAAGGTAAATATGTTTCGAAAAATCGACTCATAAGAATGTGGTGTACAGCAGACATGTTCATTAACGCCTGCTCCAGGTGTGATGCCAGATGGTACACTGTCATAGGAAGGTCAGATGTCCCCTCGTTCTCTCTGTGGGAGTTTTGACCAGTCCTCAAAGAGAATGGTCATTATTTCATTTACAGCTTCCTCTTCCTCAAGGTTTAGGGTCCATGATTAGGAGAAAGGGCTGATTCCTTAGCTGAACTGACATGTGCATAGTTGAGAAACTCCACCCCTACATCCAGGCAGTGTGAAGTGAGACATAGCTCAAAGTCCATTAAGATATCATGCTGGGTCCAAATCCAGAGATGCGTTAATGGATGGAGGGACAATTAGAGACCATCTAGGTCTAATCCTTTCATTGAAAATGGGGACTCTGAGGCCCTAAATGACCAACAGGAATTGCCCATGACCTCATAGGACATTTCAAAACACTGTTCTTCTGAGCTTTCAAGGTTGTTTGGTTTTAATGTGAACTCAGCAGTGAGTTAAGGATATGGAAATGAGAAATATTTGAGGAATTAATTCATGACTCCCACTGCTTGGCTTTTCTAACTGAGCTGAGGTCAGAGTCAGAAAGAAGCAAAATACTTCCCATTAGAAAGGATCCCAAAGGAAAAAGCAAACCCGTTTGAAGGATCTGTTCAGTTACCCCCCAATGGTACAGCCACTTTGGAAAACTTTTGACAATTTCTTTAAAGGTTAAACATAAATTTGTCATATGATCCAGAAATCCCACTCCTCAGTATCTACCTAAGAGAAATGAAAATACATCCACACAAAGACTTGCACACAAATGTGCATACAACATTATTCATAATAGCCAAAAAGTGGAAACATCTCAAATGTCCATCAATTGGTGAATGAATAAACACTATGTGAAATGCCCGTATAATGGAATACTACTCAGTAATAAAAACGAATGAAATGCTAATACATGTTACAGCATGGATGAACCTCAAAACCCTTATGCTAAGTGACAGAAGCCAGACACAAAAGACTACTTATGGGATTATTCCATTTATACGAAATATCCAGAAAAGGCAACTTTATAGAGACAGAAAGTAGATTAGTGGTTGCCTAGGGCTAGGAGTGGTGTAGGGATACGGACATGAAGATTAATTGTAAATAGGCATGAGGGATCTCGAGAGAATGAAAATGTTTTAAAACTAAATTGTGACCGTGGTAGAACAACTTGACACATTGACTGAAAATCATCGAATTGCGGACTTAAAATGGTTGAACTTGATTGTATGTAAATTTTACCTCAATAACATTTTTTATAAAAAGAGAGAGAATAGAATACTATTCATGAAGGCAATTCTGACCCATGCTGGATGATCCATTCTGACCCCATGGATGACCCTTGGGGACATTACACCAAGTGAGATAGGTTGGTCACAAAAGAATAATGGTTCTACCAATATGAGGGGCTTGGAGAAGTCAAATTCATAGAGACAGAAAGTAGAATGGGGGCTGCCAGGGGCAGGAGGAGTGAGTGGGGAGTTTATGATTAATAGGTACAGAGTTGCAATTTGGGAAGATGAAAATAAGTTCAGGAGATGGATGGTGGTGATGGTTGTACAACAATGTGGAAGTCCTGTATTTAATGCCAATGAACTGTGCACTTAAAAATGGTTAAAATGGTAGATTTTATGTTATGTTTATTTTATACAACGAGAGAGAGAGACCAATCAATTATATTTCTATTAGTAAACTGTTGAAAGTCCAGGCCTATTGCTGTGATGATAAAACGTCACATGCTTTATTGTGGTTCAACAGTTCCACCCCTGAACGTTGCTTTTCCCTGTATCTTCCCCAAGGCAGCTGCAGTTTCGGTTTTACTAGGTCAGTAGGTTTCAGCCTGTCCTGACCTCTGGGTTGTTTTTGTTGACTTTGACTGAAAGGCTGCTGTGTAACGTCACCTCTGAGACCTAGTCACATTGGCCAAAGCCCAGCCATGAAAATGTCATGACATGATCTGTATCGTAGGGTGTTTTACGAAGGTAAACTAGTGCTTTAAATCAAGTTTCCCTAAGGATTGTTCAGTGGCAGGGGGGGAAAACGTTTTTGTTTATCTAAAAGAATGTCATTTGCAGTTTGTTGTAGAGTTTTATAAATCCGTTGAAAAGTAAAGTGTTTACTTACTCATCCTTGAAATGGGGTGGCCTTCTCTCTCTTTCTTTTCGTTCTTATAGTAAATATGCACATAAGAGAATTTTAAGACAATTTTTTTGGACATGTAGAGCATTTAACTAATAACCAGCACTGAGGAAATCCCATTTAGATATAGCACGAATAATCCTGGGGGACTTCCTCTCTCCATAGCACACCACTTGATAAAACCAAAAAAAAGGCTTTAACCTGCTTCCTCTTCTTGGGTGTATGAGCACATGAATTTAGTCACGAAATAGATGTTGTCTGATTTCTGCATGGGGTGAGGTGGGGTGAGTGAAACAGAAAGTGAATAGAACTCCCATGTGGGACGTGCGAGCATCGTTCAATTTCAGGTCCACGGTACGTAACTGACATAGATTATCTACAACCTACCTACCTATGCCAACCCCAGAACCTTCTGCAAACACTGGCTCTTACTAGCAAATCGCCTCTTGCCAAGTCATAGTGGCTAGATTCAACGTTCTCATTTTGCATCTCAGGAAAGTGAGGTGGGGAGGGCTTGCATTGTCAGACCAGGCAATAATCAAACAGAAAATTGGAGAAAAGAGACTTATTCATCTTCCAGATCCGCTGTTGAAACTCCCCCAATAGTACTGCGCGGTGTTATCATTGCTGGACCTTGTTTAGGCAGAAGATGAGCTGCTTGTGAATTTACATTCCTACCTGGCCCTGATGGGGAAGACTTGCAATAGTGGTGGTTAAGAGGCTCCTGGAGGGACACCTGGTAGAATGTGCAGTGGCGGCAGAACAGCGAAGAGTCAACAAGCTTTGCAATGACCAATGAAGGCGGTGGGGGGAAGAGGGGAGGGGACTCCATGTCTAGAAAGGGGGAGGGGAGCAAAAGCTTGGACTGATTTACTGGAAAGCCCCAGGCTTTTGTTAAGGAGTCTTTAGGATAATAGCTCTTTTGACTGGCTGTTCAGTTTTTTCTCTTTTCAAAGTAGTAGTAGTGGTTGGCTGGGAGAGAGACGTGGAGAAAGCCGGATAGGAAGGGGGTCAAAAAAGCACGTGATGGGGCTGATTAACAAGCAGGCTTTGTGAGCAGGGCTGAGGGGCCACCTGCAGCTCTCGCAGACAGGCTTGCCCGGTAGGGGTTGTTTGAATGAGAAAACAGCTTCCAAAAAGATGTAGCACAAGAGCATAAAAGGAAAAGATAAATGTGCATTTGTGAGATGAGGGAATTGGAGAGTTTTATCTCAGATTCCCCTTTAAATGAATCTTTCATTATCTAATATTCTCACCCCTAGGTCAACATCACAAGATGTACGGAGAGAGAGGACTCACGGCCAGGACGTGGAGCTGGTGTTTTGATCAAAATGGAATTTGCTTTCAAACAGACGTGTATTCACTAATCTCTTTTCTTTTAAAAAAAAAAAAAAAAGAAAGAAAGAAAGAAAGAAAGAAAGAAAGAAAGAAAGAAAACAAACACAAAATCTCTTCCAACTCAGCTAAGTCCAAGTGGGATGACACCAGTGTTCACGTGCAAGATCCCACAGAGCTGGTGTCCAGAATGAAAATAAATGTGACTTTTCATGTCAGGCATAGGGTTGCTTTGTTTGTCATTCAATTAAAGAACAGGCATTACAATCCTATTGTATCATAAGAAATCCACTTCTTTTGGGCTCTAATACAGCTAAACCTGTGCTTGGCAGTATCTTAAGAGAGCCAGGACACAGTTCTTGGTTTCCAAGGAGCTATATTTGAGTGGGGTGGAGGTGGGAGCACAAAGAGACTCAAATAAAAAATGCCATACCTTTTATGGCCATTCATAGCCCAAATCCATTCCAGATGGCCATGTTTACTGATATTTCGTGTAGCTAATAAATAGAACTTTGGTAAATAATTGTGTGACCAATTCATATATATTATATCCCTACTGAGATAGCTAAGTTGCCAGATAAGGTCAACATTTAAATTTGATTTCAGAAGAACTTGGAAGGAATTAAGCGAGGGTGGCATCAACGTCACCTCCTTTGAAAAGCCTTTCCTGACTCTGGAAGCTGAGTTGGATATTCCTTCTTGGTGGTTTCCTTAGCTTCGGTTTCCTTTTCTATAAAATGCAGCTAGTGATACCTTCCTGAGAGGGTTGTTTTGGATGTTATGTGACCTAAGTCACTTAAAGTGACTAGTTTAGAAGCTGGCATAGCCCCGCCGAAATAGCTCAGTTCGGAGGGCATTAGACTAAAGATCAAAAGGTCCCTGGTTGGATCCTGGGTTTCAGTAGGAATCTTGGCTCCCCAGACGAGCATCATTATCCTTTGTGTGGGGCTGGTCCAGTTCCTCCCAGCCCAGGGTCCCTTGCTCTGAATGTCAGCCCACTCTGCACAGGACAGAGCAGGATGTGGCTGATCCCAACCAGGGAGGGCTCAGACACCACAGGCATTAGGATTCCAGCCCAAACTTCCCCCATGCACCCCCACCAGAACCTGGCATATAAATACCGTGCTCTCTCAGTAAAGGATACTGGTGTTACAGCACACATCAGAAAATGAAATGCATTCCTTCACAAAAACCCTGTGGCAAAGGGTGCAAAGCCCCGAGGCTGCAGTGATGAGTCCCAGATACACTTCTTGACTTTCTGAATGAAAGGTGGTAGGTAAGGACAGAGAAAAACAGGACCATGTGTCTCTGATGGCACATTGTGACAGGTGCTCTGAAGGTCAGTGCTTTGTAAGGTCACAGAGTAGGGGACTTCTGTAGTCTAGGGAGTCAGGGAGGTTTTCCCTATCCATGGACATTAGAGCTCAGGTTGCAAAGATCAGGGTTGACCAATTGGAGGGTGGGACATGGAAAAGAGGCAGGGTGTGGGAAATGGCATCTGGTCTGTTGTCAATTAATTCCCTTTTGGAGGATCAGAATGTTTATTGGTGTGAACTTGGAAGAACTAAATTCCAGTGCTTTTTCTGAGATAGGAGTTGCTATCCTCTGTCTTCTGTCCTCACAGGGATGGGTGTGGAGGGGTCACAAGGCCAGGGAGGTCAGGTTTCTTCAGCAAAGACACCTGGGGGAGGACTGCGGAGTCAAATAAGGAGGTACCCAGAGAATCCTGGAGCAAACACAAGGAGCACTGGGCCAAGAGTCAGGGGAGCCGAATTCGATCCCTGGCCAGCATAGCTGCTTCACAGATGAAAAAGCTGGGCTTCCAAAATGTTGTTATTTACACAAGATATATACCTAGTAGATGGAGGAGCTTAGATTAAAATCCAGGCCTTTTTATTTTAGGTCTCTTGACTATTCCACATGGCTGGTCTGTAAAATGGAAAGGCTTGAGAAAAAAACTACTAAAGTCCCTTCCAGGTCTAAATAAAGTACAATATTCTGGAAAATCCCTATGGTCCTTTCTCAAGAGTAAAAAAGAAAAGAAGGAAAGATAAGGTAAGAGAGGAAGGAAAAAAAGAAAGAGAGAAACAGAGACAGAGAGACAGAGAGAGAAGGAAAGAGAAGGGAAAAAGATGAAATAAAATAAAAAAAACTTAAATTTTATCTGTCTTGTCTCTGTCTCTCCCACTTTGGAATATATCCAATTTAATCATTTCTGGGGCATTACAATCCACATCAGAGCCATCACCAATTGAGCGTTCTGTCTCCCTCTTGTCACTAGGACAGACATAGGACTTCTCCACCGTATTAGCATAATGGATATTTCAACCAATGCTTGGCGATCTGTGCCAAGCGCAGGGCAAGCCACAGGGACATGAACCCTTCCAAGAGGTCAAGCCCGTTCTGAGTCATTAGCTCCAATATCCTCACAACTGCAAACGCAGCCAAGCTGGAGGCTTTCTGCTGAGTTCCATCCAGCCCTTAACCACTTCTATGTTATTGATTTGAGCCTATAGGTAAGAAATTTGAGATACACAGCAAAGAAACAGTTTACTTTGCACCAAAGACAGGCAACAAGTTCGATCACCCAGCTCAAATTAGGATCTTGCAGCTAGGCAATCAATGCCTTATCCTTTTATTACCTGTACCAAACTTTCTTTTGGATGCTTCAGGTATAAGACAAATATACTTTTCCCGGAGGTGTTTTTGGCATTTCCTGAACCTCTAAGCCACACAAACCAAAGACACCCTTTCTTGTGCCAGCGTGTTCTTCACTGCTGGCCTCTGCCACCCGTGCACACGTTTTTCTGTTTATATTTTTGTGAAAAACTTAAATGCGTCGCCACTTTAATGTAATATTAAGGACCCCAGGATTTTGATTTCTGTTTCTCTATTTATTTCTTCTATTAGAAGAAAGGAATCATGATAAAGATTATGTTTCATGATTCTAATAGAATTTAAATATTTTTTTACATAAACTCTTGGTAAGAGAGACATATCCCCTTCCCACCAAAAAACCCTCATTTTATGAAAGCGAACATCTAAAAAGGTGGAATCTGCTTTTTTTCTGCGTGTGTGGAGTAGAGACTCAGGTGACATTGAAACTTTTTATTAGTGTTAAATAGCAACAGCTCTTGGGCTTTCTGTGGCATTGGAAGGGAAAGCTAGCTACTAAAATTGAGACTCTCCAATGTGACATCACCTACTAAAATAAATCATTTATTATATAAAAGCAGCATATTAATAGTGCACTTATTTTTAATCAAGGCTACAGTAAAACAGAATCTTTTCAACGCTCATCTCAAATTCTATTATTTTAAGACTTTTCTAGCTTCGGCAGAATATCTAGAAATGCACAGATTGACAAGGGTGATGGATTTACAAGTCGATTCAGAGAGAAAGTAAGGTCAATCCTTATTAGCTACACAACCACCTCAAAGAAAACTGGACACTTTTGAAGGATCAAGTGACCCCTTTTTGGAAACTAGGCCATTTGAAAACTTTTCTGTTCAGAGATGTAATCTGTGTTCCATAGAATTCCCAGTTTAAGACATAACTCAAAAATGGCTTCAGCGGGTCTTGTCATTGGATAGTAACGTCCAGGGATAATTTAAGAAAAGATATTGCTGCCATGTGTAATGCTAACACCAGTTGGGTGCAGACATAGACCTGGTTTCTGTTTATAACCTATTGAGTGTGTATAAACCATGAGTGTATACTCATACTTTTTGGAAAAAATGTATATATGCTCTGTATCTTTTAAAGTTAAGAGATTCTGTAAGATTTTCAACTACTTTGCAAAGTACCACTTTATTTTACTTGCTCCAAATGCTGTTCTTTTCTACCTTCAGAGGGTAATCCCACTTTCCCTTTGGGGTCTTGGGAAGCTGTTATATTCTCTCATCACTTTTTCTGGTTTTCCTCAACTCTCTCTTGGTCTTCCCTAAGCTTTAGTACACCTTGGACAATGCACCACCTTGATTTAATCTGTAACCTTTGATGGAATGCATCTACCTTACTAATGAATTTTTCCTCCATGTTTTGTATCTTAATCAGTTCTACCCATAGAGCTCTTTTTTCACCAGCACCCTTTCATTTAATTCTATTCATCCTTCAAGTTCATCTTAAGTCAGCTCTCTCCCTCCTTTCCTGGCCCTTCCTCCATGTCCTTTCCCTCTTAGTCCAATCCATTCTGAACCCCGGTAGCATTGATATCGATCCCTTTTAATGTTTACATCCTTTCATTGCTCTTAATCACTTTACTGATTTCTCTCTTGCTCTTGCCTCAACAGTAAGAGCCCAGAGGTCAGAAATCCTGATTTATACCCCTTTTGTATCCCTCTTACCCTGTAGGTTAAGAGCATACGCTTCACCATAAGCTGTGTTTTAGGGTCTTTGATGGTTTCCTCATCAATCTTTGTCAAGAAAAATATTTAGTCTAACTAGATCCTCCTGCCAAGTTCCTTCCCTGCCTGGATTACTTGTATTGCTGGAAGCTGGTTGTTTCAATATGAGGACACAGGAAGAGGATTCAGTGGATGATCATGCCGGGATGGAGATCATGCAGTGTACAGAACATCTACAGGGTTCATAGAGGCATTGACCAAGAATTTCATGATAACTTTGTGTAAAAGAGGGGAAATAAACAGTTGTGTTGAATCTGAGCCACTTCTGGGTTCTGAGGCAGTCAGTTATTGCTCATTGTTAACTAATCCACTAGCCTTCTGGATTTATTACATTGTGTCCATCCCAAGAGCTCATCCTGCCATGGACAGCATTCCTGACCTTCAGCATACTGATACAGTCTAGCTTCTCTGTCCTCCTCAAACTCACCATGCCCGCCATGCTTCCATTGCCACTCTTCTGAGCCAGGGGGACTCATCTTTTCCTTATGCAACTTCTATCATCAGAAGCTCAATGTTAAGCCAACAACCAGGTGATGGGTTACCAAAATAAGTCAATGCAATCTCAGCCTCATTGCAATGTTGGGTGTGGGGATGGTGGTTAGGGGGCATAGCCAAGACTTTGGACCCTGTAGATAAGAGAGAGTAAGAGGCTGGGTGCTGTATCATCTGGAAAAGATGAGAAGTAGGCAGGATCGTATTTTCATCTACACATGTGGAAGTGGGACTTTGTATGAAAGCTATGATTGGTAAGTGTAGGTTACAGGGAGGCTCAATAAGTTTAAAAATAGAAGTACTGGTGTTGTTACATGATAAATGAGCTCCCAACACTGGTAATATGTCAGCAGTTATGTTCAGATAATTAATCAAGATATTATGGAACACGTTCCTGCATTGCATGGAACTAAAAATTAAGTGCTCCCTAATGATCTCATATACCAATTAATCAATCTCACTCCAAAGTTCTTCAAACCTGTAATGATTTCTATTTCACTTATGTCTTGCATGAGATGTAGGACCTGTAAGTGAGTAGAATTCTAGCTTCAGATAAACAGATGAATCAAGGTTTTATGCAAAGACAGGATTTGGGGGAGTATGTATGAATAGGGGAAGGTTTGTCCAATATCAGTCTTGATGTTTTCATTGTAGGAAGTCTTTCCTGAAAAGATGCAAGTCACACAGAAGACAATACTAATTTTATTCCTGCATTCACATCCAGGGACAACCCAATACATAAACTAGGATTTTAGATATTCTACATCCTTTAAAAGTTTGAAAAATACTGACTGCTTTACACATGCCCAGCGTTTTTTTTTTTTTTTTTTTTAGTGCCTATTTACAATGACTGGGAGTAGTGAATAATTTGATTTTTGGGGAATGAAATTATTCTTTGGAGAAAAAGCACCATTTATTGAGTTAATTTTACACATGCTATCACATTGCATCTCTAAAATAATTCTATGAGATAAGCATTCTTTTTCCAATGTTATAGTTGGGAGAGTTGGGGAAGATAAACAACTTACCCAAGTCCATACAACCATCAAATTGTTGAGCCTGGATTTGAATCTAGGCCTATTTGATGCCACATCCCTCTCTACAGGATTCCGTGGCCCCTAATCATGTATCCTTCATATTTTGAAAGAAAAAAGGCAATGTTTAGAGATGCCGATCACATCTGAAAGAAATGGCTTGACTTTACAAGGATGAAGCAGTCTTTGCCTACTGGGTACAAACTCCATCTTTGGTGATGCACTGGCCAGATAACAGCTCTGCCCTCTGCATAGCTGAATGCTCTTTAGCAAGTACCTTAACTTCTCTAAGAGTGTGTACTTTTAACTGAAAAATGGGATTGCTGCCAGTACCTTCTTTATAGGACTGTTTTTAATCGTAAATAAAATAATACTTGGAAAGCACCTAGCACAACGGGCATGTAGAAAGTAAGTTTTAGCTGTTATGAAGAATATATATTCTTTTTTATCTTTCTACTCTGAAGGTTACTAGTGGAGATGGAAAAACATGACTAAAAGCCAAGTTATGGGGAAATGCCATAGGAGGAGAGAGGCAGGACAAGCAGACTGTTTCTTGGAAGCTATACTTACTGATAACAGTAGTGCCCTTATCTGCTCCAATTGATTTGTTTGTAGAAGGCAGGGGTGGGGAACCTTTTCATGTTGGAAGTCTGCATTAATTTAGCTGTAATCAAATAAGGTTGCATTCAAGAAACTTCACTTAGAGATACTTAAAAATCTACATTATTTTGTAAAAATCTAGCTACTATGTACTTAATAATTTCAAAAAATGAAAACTATTTCTTAACTTTAAAGTTAACCAACTTTTTAATGATTTTGTTTTGTCTGCTTTTTGTTGGAAAGCATTTGAATATTTGGTTGCAACATGGATGTGTATAGTTTCAGTCGGTCCTCTAGATGGATATCAGTCATTTGTGACCTTAAAGGGCATCTTGATTTGGGTTAGGTAGGAAAATGTAGATTCACAGCAGTAAGTGTTGAAAAGCAAGAATGCATTTTTGGGGCATGCTGCCAAAGGTGTAGGTATTATACTGAATTTTTCTATATTTCAATTGGCTCTTTCTTGGCATCAAATAATGGCTTTAAAACGTCATCTACTAGGAGCTCAGTCAATTCCATTTGTAGTTCTTAAGGTGCCTTGGTGACATCAACTAGGTGAGGCTGAAATGCTAATTTGGGTGTGATGTCATGATTCTCAAAGTCAGTGAGGCTTTCATTGTATTCTCCAATTAATAGGTCTATAACAGCTGTGCATTCTTCAAATGATTCACATATATTGTCTTGCTCATCAGTGACCTTTGTTAACTGGGGAAAATGTTCATCTGAAATTTCCTTTTGAAGGAGAAGTGTTTTGAAACAAGATAGCTTTTTTCAAAATTCTTGGATTTTTTTACCACATCATGTATAGCCAATAGAAGGGCACATGTGGCCTTAAGGCCGCAGGTTCCCCAGCCCTGGTATAAGGTTATTCTCCACTGGCAGCTCTGATAATCTTCCTATTTCTCCTGCAGCCTCTAGCACAGGGCTCCCAGCATGATTCACCCAGGTGTGCACAATGAATGATCTCAGGAGAGAGAAGAAAAGTGCACATCACTCAGAAAAGGCAGTTACCTGCAGCTTATACACCAGGCCAGACTGAGCTGATAAACAAGCTTGGTGATAATGATGCATTGTACTTTTCCCCAGGATCTCAAAGGAAGGTGCAGACTGCAATTCCAATGCAAGTCAGCAGTATGTCAGGGCTGCACAAATGGCTTCACCACATTCCCCTGTGGGGAGAATGCAGATCAGGCATTCATGACCCTATTTCACAGACAGAAAACAGATTTGAAATCCCAGCCAATCAGGGGCAGAACTGGCACTAGGAAAGGAACTGTTTAAATGATATGGTGCACTCTGCAGGTAGCTCGGCAATTCCAGTCTCCGGTGGATGCAATTTGAGATGTCCACTTCAATCTATAAAGACCTACATTCTCTTCTCTTTCTTTCAACTCCCCCTTCCCACCCCTGTCAAGCCTCCTATTTCAGTTCCCCTCCCCTTCTGATGACAATTAGGATTCAGGTTGTTTCTGCTAACAGTTTCTGGCTTGGAGTCCAAATGAAACATTGCTTGGCACTTTTTGTGGCACATCACTGTCCCTGAAACTCTGTGGCTAACTTGTCCTGGCACTCCCCCCACCCCCTTTTTGTTGGCTCTTCAAGGAGAGTTAAAAACGTGCCTTTTTTAGTTTTCCTGGCATACTGTTGTGGGGCACAGTCTAGAAACAGAAAGAAGGAAGTCAAACTAACTGGAGTCCATTTAGTGCACTCATGAAGAGTGTACAGGTACCAGCTGGGATAGGAATGGGCCCCTCTTCCCAGAGGATCACCCCTCCATCACCTCCATGCACCAAGAAGGGTTAAATTGACTTATAAGTTTTCAAACTTCAAATAGGTAGGGACAGCATTTGATAAAGAAACCAAATCACTGGCAAATCTTAGGGGAACTATTTAGGGTTGCACAGAGAACAGGCTTTGCCCCCTCCTACTTCCTGTCCTACTCTCAAACCAGTTGATCAGAGCCCTCCATGGTTGAATTGAGCACGTGAGCATGAAGGGTCAGAAGACTTTCATAACTTTTCATAAGTGTCATCTTTTTTCCTCTAAAACCATTTTCCAGGAATCATTGTCTCTCTCTCTCTCTAGACATTTTCATCATTATATATCAATTGTTCAGAGGTCATGTTTATTGAGGCATGAGTCTTACATAGTAAATTCACCCTTTTGGGGTATTACAGTTCTGTGAATTTTGACAAACTTATACAGTTATGTAACCACCATCAAAATCAAAAGATAGGCTGGGCGCAGTGTCGCATCTGTGATCCTAGCACTCTGGGAGGCCAAGGCACAAGGATCGCTCAAGGTCAGGAATTCGAAACCAGCCTGAGCAAGAGTGAGACCCTGTCTCTACTAAAAATAGAAAAATTAGCCAGTGTGGGGACGTACTTCCATAGTCCCAGTTACTCAGGAGGCTGAGGCAGGAGGATTGCTTGAGCCCAGGAGTTTGAGGTTGCTGTGAGCTAGGCTGACACCACTCAAGCTAGGCTGCACTCTAGCTTGGGCAACAGAGTGAGACTTTGTTTCAAAATATATATATATCAAAATATATAACATTTCCCCCACCCCAAAAAGTTCTCTCATGCCCCTTTGTTGTCATGCCTGTCCTGCCTTTCCTAGTCCTACAATTGCTGATCTGATTTCTGTTCCTATAGTTTTTCTTTTTTCTAGAAAGTCATGGAAAACTCATATAGTATGTAGCATTTTGAATCTCTATTCTTTCACTTAGCATAATGCTTTTTTGATTTATCCAGGTTGTTCTATAAAGCAGTTTTGTTCTTTTTATTGCTAAGTAATATTCCTTTATTTTATCTCAATATTGTTTATATCAATGAACCGCAATTTGTTTATCCATTCACCAATTGATAAAATATTTGGGTTGTTTCTGGGTTTTGGTGATTTTGAATAAAAATTTATTTTGAAAGTGCTTTTTTTTTTCTTTTTTTGGTAAGTTAAGTCAACCTTGTTTTTTTGTGTTTTTTTTTTCTGGCAACTTATCACAACTTAATCTCACATAGCGATTAGCAATTGCACTTTTAGTTTGATTTGACATTAAAGAATTGTCTTTTGCCCTTTCAGCAAAAGCATTGGCATTCTAAAATATGATCATCACCAGGACAGGCTGCTCATGTAAACTTGTCATAGATGTTCCAAGAGGTATCTTTTTTTCCTGCATTTGTCTTTCGAAGCCTGTGACTTTCCATGTGGAAAAGAGAATACTGCTTCTTCTTCTTTTTTTTTAATATAGATTTTTTTTAGTAGAGATGGGAGGTCTCACTTTTGCTCAGGCTGGTCTTGAACTCCTGTGCTGAAGGGATCCTTCTGCCTTGGCCTCCCAGAGTGCTAGGATTATAGGTGTGAGCCACCACGCCCAGCTGAGAATACTGCTTCTTGTTCACATTTGAACCAGCAAAGGCACTGCTAGCTAAAGGGACCCAGAAAAGAGCAGCCTCAGTTACCTGAGACCCAGTCCCTTTTGCAATAAAGCTATGATGTACATAATCATATGTAAATACTTTTTAAACTTTATGCATAGGAAATTGGGAGGCAAATTTTAATACTTCAAACTCTGCTTCATTTTGAAAATTACCTACCTGAGAAGCAAGAAGAGAAATACATATAAAGATGTCAAAATTCTAACATCTGTAAGTGCTGATTTATTATATAGTACATGCACCTAAAAATGGGGTTTGTCTTTTAAAAACATTTGCCTGAGGTATAATAGTGTTGCAACATGCTGTGGTGTCACACTGCAAAACGACTGTTGTTGAGACTTCTCTTTCTTTCTTGAACCTCTTTCTCTTATCAGAAAAGGGGAGAGAAAAAAGAAAGAGAGAAAATGGGCGAAGGAATAGAAAAGGAAAAACCTGGGTAATATGCAGCACATTTTATCTTAGATAGAATCTCAAAAGCTGTTTTCAAAATCAGACTCACTTACCTGGTTGCCAGGATGTGGAAAACTAGGTAGAAACAGGAATGAGTTTTTTGGAGAGAAACTCCATGTGTGATGGTTAATTATGTGTCAACGTGGATAGGCCATGGGGCACCCAGATATTTGGTCAAACATTATTCTAGATGTTTCTATGAAGGTGTTTTTCTGATAAGATTAACATTTAAATTGGTCTAGTTTGAGTAAAGCAGATTACCCTCCCTAAAGTGGGTAAAGCCAGTAGACTGCCTTTGAACTTCAACAGCAGCTCTTCCCTGGGTCTCCAGACTGCTGGCCACGCCCTACGGATTTTAGATTTATTAAGCCTCCACAATTGCATGGACCAATTCTTCTCTCTCTCTTTCTCTCTCTCTGTTTACATCCCCCTTCCTAAAGAATTGTAACTTCTGTATTTGAGAAAATATTAAATAAAATTTATTCTAACGCTTACCCCTAAATCTCTTCTCTAGCATCTACCTAGATGCAAGCATTGAACCTCAGCTGAATATTTTCTGCCCAGTCACCTACTGGCCATGGAGGCTGCTACTTTTATTTTTGGACAGCTCTAATTGCTTCATGTTTTTTTGTGTTTGTTTGTTTGCTTTGTATAGCGAATGTAATCTGTTTCCCAATGTTTTCTTCCCTTTGGCCCAGTTTGTACCTGGAAGTCATGAAGGCTGTTTGTATACAGGTATACATTGTCCTTGTCTAGTTCCTCTTAATTTGGATGATCCATTTGACAGCATAATTCTGAAATATTGACTAGTTTTGTTTGTGTGTTTGTTTTCACCACATTTCCATGTATCCCTTCCCTTGCTCCATAAATCACCTAGGACATTCATGTCTATTGCCCCAGGGAAGGGACATCTGAGGACAGACTCAATCTTGGGTGCCTGGAGGGAGCAAGGACAGAGCAGAAAGAGCAGGCATGCGGAAGAACTGCCCTGTTGGCAACAAGGGATGGCACACGTGGATCTGTGTGCCTGGTGACCTGGGCCAGACAGGACAATGGGTCTCTCAGGAAAGCAGCTTGGACAGGTGACATCCAAGGATTGGGTGAACCTTGGAACCCACAATGCCTTAAACACAACAATGGAGCAAGAAAGGGGAGCTGGTATTGACTAGGTTTAACTCTCCCGCTGAGTGGGGCATGAGATAAAATTTTAGTTCAGTTTACAGAAATATCTAGTTACATTTCTTACATTTCTAGTTATGCTTCTTCCCCACTGAGTGTATAGAATGAGCTTCACATTGGTTTTATCCATCACTTAAAAAAAGGTAGAGGAAATGATTCTTTGCTTTGAGAATAGTCCAATGTCTGGAAGGGTCTGGACTTAGACTTGGAAGTCATGATCCTAAGGAAATATACCAGGAATCATGGGCAGGTAGTTTTACTTTTTATTGGTTCTTCATCTCTGTTCTATCCTGTTACCAATAGTCCTTTCAAAGACATTTACTAAGTGCTTTCTGTATGATAGGCACTGTGATAATCATTGAAAAACCAAAGACGAAAGAGGAGATGGAAGAGAAAACAAAAAAATATGAGCAAATAGAATTAAACGGCAACATTAAATTGGTTTAAAAAATATAAAAAAGTCTCAGGTTCCTTTTCTATGCAGACCTGCTTAAAGGCAATTACCTGATTTTTTACCCTTAAAAGTAATCATTAGGTAAGACCCTGAAGAAGTCAATCTGGGCATGGAACTTCTAGGGGGCTGAAATTTATAATGGCTGAGACCACCCTGTAGAGTTTAAAATCACTCAGGGTGCAGAGGCAGGTGAGGCAGTGCTTGGCTTTCTTGGTGAAGAATGTGGCATTTTTGAGGACAATGTGAATGCACGACATAGATAATATTATGAAACAGTTACCATGCTCTGTGCTTGACACCTATTATTTTAACCTCACAATAATCTCATGAAATAAGTACCCTTGTTAACCTGGATTATTGATAAGGAATTCAAGGCTTAGAAAGTTAAGTGACATGCCCAGTGTCACACAGCTAACTAGGGGCAGAGCAAACATTCAAATGCAGATCTAACCCAGAACAAAATCCTTTACACGTATATTATTGCAACCAAAAGAATGAAGAACAGGTATTAAAAATCCCAAAGAGTTTTTCCTTATACTCCTACAGTTCTATTAAAACACAGTTATGCAAATTTGTTTGCGTATTGTCTATGGCTGCTTTCCCACTACAATGGCACAGTTGAGTAGTTGTGACAAAATGTGGCTGGCAAAGCTGAAAATGTTTACTATCTGGCCCTTTTTTTGTTTGTTTGTTTTTTGAGACAGAGTCTTGCTCTGTCGCCAGGGGCTAGAGTGCCATAGTGTCAGCCTAGCTCACAGCAACCTCAACCTCCTGGGCTCAAGGGATCCTCCTGCCATAGCCTCCTGAGTGAGTAGCTGAGACTACAGGTGCGTGTGCCACCATGCTGGGGTAATTTTTTTCTATTTTTTTGTAGAGCCAGAGTCTTGCTCTTGCTCAGGCTGGTTTCGAACTCCTGAGTTCAGGGGATCCTCCCACCTCAGCTTTCTATAGTGCTAGGAGTACAGGTGCAAGTCACTATGCCAGACCTTTATCTGGCCCTTTCTAAAAAGAGTTTGCTGATCTCTGACCTACGATAGGGAAAAATACAACTAATACTTCACAAGTAATTGGAGTAGATAATGTTCTCTTAAATCAGGAATCACATTTTTACATATCTGTCTCGAAGTTGGTCTCCTTGTATTAGGTTTAAAAGATTTTAGAGGCATCAGGCAGTCTCGCTAGATTTCTGCAACCCAGTTTATCATGTTTGAACAAAACTTAGTCACCCTTATGCCTTCTTGACTGGGCTCCTTCTGAACCTATTACAAATACCAACAGCGTGAGTAACAGACTTCTCAGGGATCTTACTTTTGATAAGGTTGAGAATTAGTAGTGTGGCCTAATCACCTTTGAGAGAAGGACAGAAATAATTACTTTAAAACTTGGAACACTGTCTGGGTTTGGAAGCGACAAGAGAAGTGATTCTGCTGGGATTATCTCATTTGAATTAGCGCCAGTCATGGCATGCCCAGAAAATTCCTCTCAAAAGGGATGGGAAACATGCCGAGAGTGGCTGGTATAATTATTTGCAAAGCAATGTATGCACCGCATGTATACATATGTATACACACATATGTATACACATGCACGCACACATTTCAGGCACATCATCAACCTTTTCCCTGTTGAGATTTATTTTGTTACAACTCCTCAATTGCATCCAAGAAAGGGAGTTAGCCCTATGTTCACTCCATTCCTCTTCTCTTCCCATCCAAGAGTGACTGCATTTGCCTTGGCCTTTTTCTGCTTGTGCTGAAATCCACACTGCTGATTTTACAGAAGGCTGCATGCTGTCATGCAAGCCATTCTCCCAAGCATTTCTCATCACCCTTCATTGTCACTGCTCTCATTTCTCTTTAAAGTTTCTGCCTGGACAAGTGTTCAAGCAGTGACTGGGATAGGCATGCACTGCTAGAGTCATGACACCATAAGGATAATTCAGGGGGCGCCCACCCACCCACACACCCTGAAGGTGGTACCTGCTACAGGGTGTGATGGGAACATGAGGACAACTAAGTCATCCCAGGGCTCCAAGAGCTATTTCCTGGCACTTGGGTGTCTGATTAGAATAATAAAGGATGAGTAATGGTTATTCCCAAGAAAGCCATGGGGAAAAGCACAAAAGAAGAGGGAAGATCAAGCATAAAGGTAGCAAATGCTCAAGGGTCCTGAGCAGCCACTTGGCCTTGGCCATGGGTTCTCAGTGGCCTTTCCCTGGGTGGAATTCCTGCGTCAGCCCATGCTGCTGCTCTGGGGATATGTCAGGGCAAATGAATGAAGCCCCCAGCTCTATGATTGAGGAAGTGCCTTCCATTGAACACTGCCTTCTGTTAAGTCCCAATTTCTGTCTGTTCCTCCCAACAGTGCCTTACTCAGTAGAAAACACACCGTCAGCTTTTTCCTCCACATGCCTGGAAGGATACAGTCACCCTGGGTGGTGCCAGTTATAGGTTCTGCACAGAAATCTCTTTATCTGAACCAGATTAGAGGCATGATCTGCCAGGAGTGCTGTTTAATCAAAGAACTGCCTTCAGGACTTTCCTTATTTAGTGAAACTATTGTTGACAAACCAAAACTGCACCCAGACTTGCACCCACAGTTTATTCAAGCCAGGTAACACACTAAGTGCTTTGTGTAAGCAACGGCTTCTTTCTTTTCAGAAATTGTTGGCTCTCACAAAAGGAGAGTTCAGATATCAGCCTGGCGCTTTCATAACTGTCTTGGATTAAGACTCAGCTTTAGCAAGCTCTCTGCAGGATATGATTTAAATACATGAAAAAGTACAGTGGAGCGTTTATAATTTACATGTAAATAAGTTTTTTCTAATGCTCACAAGTTGAAAATATCTTTTTCCTGAATTCAATAATCAATAAGAATTTTAACAAAACATCCCCTACATAAAAATCTTAGAAATTCTACTGCTAAGTTTGATGGTTGGAAAACTGAGCTGATTGATGGTTTCAGAGCTCATATGTCAGCGTTAATATTTGTTGGTGGTTCTTATCTATTCTACATAATATGGTTTTGTGTATTGACTCAGGCACTGCCTTATGCAGTAATATGACATGAGCCAGTGATATTCAGCACGTTTTGGAGAAAGCGTGACACTAAGACCCTTGTGACAAGCTTCTACTTTGTCCCTTGCAGCATTACAATGGGAGCATTCTTTTTCCAAGGCAGTCATTGAGCCCGGCACTATCAGATTATGGCTTGATAGTTATTTATCACTTTGGGTTGATGTAAAAACCAGGCATCTCTAATCACTCACAACTTTACAAGACCAAAATGTTATCAGAGAAGACAATTTTACAGAAATATCAAGAATTATTTCATTAGCTTTGTAACCTTTAAAGAAATCAGGCTTTCTATCCAAATACTTAGCTCAATAATATATGAAGCAGTTAAATGTGATCCCTTTTCTAAGCCCTTTCTGCTTTCTAAATTTAATAGGGAGAGGGCTAAAGGACAGGAAGAATTTCAGTGCTCTTTCAAGGATTTATCACAAACATCTTATTTTGTACTTGTAAGGGGCATTGGAAAGAGAGGCTGGAAAATGACAAGAAAGGCTTGGTTGATTCCATTACATCTGATGCATTTGGAAATTGATTGAAGTGATCAGATTTCAGATGCACCTTGGGACAGAAGAGGCAATCTTGTGAAAGTGATAGCCAAGTTGTGAATGAGGGGAGGAGGTTGTCCAGAAAGGACTCCCCCTGTCTAACAGCCTCTGTCCTATATCCCATGATAAGAAGCATCCTTTGCAACTTTCTATTCTATACTCATCATGATGAGGTTTAATTAATTCTCCATTCATCTGCTCCTCCTACTAGCCTGTGAGCTCTTTGATACCAACCATATGTCGTCTATACTGGTTTCCCCAAGTCCTGACCAGAATAGATGCTCAATAAACATTTTGAAAGGAAGGAAGAGAAGCAGGTGGGGAGGGAGAAAGAAAAGGCAAAAGTTCACCTTTAATGTCTATAAAGGCATTAAACAAAATAGAACATGTATTTAGTTAGAGGAGACGTTTTGTGCATAACCAAGTACAACTTACTTGGGATTAAAACACAGGTTATAATTTAACAGATACTATGAGTTTTATAGAGTGAAAAATAAGCGCAATACATTTTAAAAGGCTTTTAAGTACCTATATTAAATATAAACTAAACAGAGGAGATTTTTTTCATCCTTAAGAATTACCTGGGCTATTACCTTGGCAAAGAGCAAAAGGTAAAAAAAGAGGAAAATTGCTGAAATGAGAATGAGTGAATTGTTTGAATAAATATGTATGGTCACTATAAACTTCCAAAAGGATTTTAAAAGTGAACCAGGAAATATTGCTAAGATGAAAGCAGCTTTTCTTATCATCTTTATATGTTATGAAAACAAAATATTTTAGCAAGTCTTACTGATAAGTGGTTGATTTAATTCTTTGTAAAATGAAGTTCTCTCTCTCTTTTTTTAACCTGGATAATGTAAATATGTTGGTTAATCATTAGAGAACTCCAAGTCTTCCTCTTTGTTCTACTACTTAAACAACAAAAAGATCATAAATCTTTGACGTTTCCTTGGAGTTATCTTAGGTAAAGTCCAAAGTTTCAGATAGTGTTCTGTGAACCATAAACCTTGCCAACTGAAAAGAGTCAAAGCATACCCTGACATTCTAGTACAGTCTCTATTCAGCCTGATTTCACCCCATTCCTTTAAAGATTCATATATATTTGGCCTTTTACCCATGATTTATCCAGATTTTTAAAAAGCTTTTTATTTCAGAACAGTTTTAGATTTATAGAAAAATTGCAAAGATAGCATAGAAAGTTTAAATATACCCCGTACCCAGTTTTCCCTTATTAGCATCTTATATTAGCATGGTGCATTTGGTATAATTAATGAATCAATATGCTCCATTATAATGAACAAAAGCCCATAGTTTATTCACATTTCCTTCATTTTTACCTAATAGTCTCCTTCTGGTTCAGGATCTCATTCAGGAAACCACATGACATGTAATTGTCAAGATGTCTTAGGTTCCTTCTTGGCTGGAACAGTTACTCAGACTTTTCTTATTTTTGATGACTTTGACAGTTTTGAGGACAAGTGGTGAGGTATTTCGTAGAATGTCTTCATTTGGCATTCAACTGCTGTTTTTCTCATGATTAGACTAGGGCTGTGGGTTTTTAGGAAAACCACAGAGTGCATACTATCAATACGACTCATCACTGTTGACCTTGACTTCCTGGCTAAGGTAGCATTTGTCAGTTTTTTTCACTGTAAAGTTACTTTTTTTCTCCCCTTTCCATACTGTACCCTCTGGAAGAAAGTCACTAAGCACAGTTCGACTGTTATAGAAAGTTCTAATTGCTTCTAACCTAATATCATTAAACTTTGAGTGTCAATAAAAAAAAAAAAAAAAGAGAGAAGTGGGAATTATACTCTATCTCCTACCTCCTTAAGGGATGAGTACATAAATTATTTGGAATTTTTCTGCTGATGATATTTGTCTCTTCCTCGGTTATTTATTTTTTCAATCATCTCTATTATTATAGAGTTATGAATACTTATACCTTAGGTTATAATCCAATTCTACTTTATTTATTTTGTTGGTCAAATTGTTCCAATTTTGGCCATTAGGAGCTCTTTTATTGGAGTCTTTTATGTGTGTCTTCGACATACCCAATTATTGTGGGATTTTGTGGGGGTTTTCTAAAGCACTTTCATACTTTCTGGGTGTATAAGATACTCTAGTCTCATGTTGTGTATGTCTCCCTTCCAAATACAAGATCGGGTGTGTTCAGGGTGGTGTGGCCATAGACTCATGCATTTCTGACCCCAGTCCTAGAATCAGCCATTTCTCTAGTGAGCCCTAGTTCCTTTCACAGGAGAATGCTTTTAGAAACCAAGATCTGGGTGCTGGGTGTGTGTGGCGGGGGGGGGGGGGGGGGGGGGGGGGGGGGGGGGGGGGGGGGGGGATGTTCTTTCTTTTAGTCCCTCTTAGCAGACAGGACAAGGAAACATTGATAAATATTTCTATATGTAACTAGTATGTATAGATACATTTGTGTCTATATCAAGCTAAACATATGTTCATACAATATTTCTAATTGAAATCCATTAATACTTAGATACTCTTAGCCTCCTCCCTTTGCTTATCTGTAAACTCTCATCCAACAGTGAGAAATCTGACTCCCACCATCTGCTATCCACTTAATTAATTATTCATTTCCAGGATACATACATAGCAGCATCTGAATTGTTAACTCATACCCCCATGGGAAACTACTTCGTCAACTAGAGTGCAACACTTATATGCAGCTTCCTTTGCCTTTAGTTTTTCAGACTCCACTCATTTCCAAAGTTACTAAGGTCCCCCTTCTGTGAGGTTGTTTCATAGGATACAGTTAAATTGTAATGCAATTTAGTTAGATCATTTTGTCACTTTCTGCATTCCAACCTGGAATTCCCCAATCTCCTAACTGATTTTAAAAAATTTGAATCCATTACAGCTCACTCTTTGCACAGATTTGTTTTAATAGAAAAATAATGTTTTAAATTACTTAACATCCATTAAAACTGATTAGCCAGGGGGATTCATTAATTCAACGAAAATTTCCCAAGTGCCTACCTTGTGTTAGGCCCTGTCCTAGTGCCACCCTGGGGGGCTTCATCTTATAGTTTTCAGTCCCTGGTACATCCTTGCATAATCAGGGCATGGGCATCGCAGGTTAAAAAGCACTGATGAAGGAAACCAGATTGTGATATTTATGGCCACATCTCTAGAATTCTAGGATTCCTTAGATTGGTATAACCACACTTCCCTCAGTGGTTCCAGAATCTGCAAAAAAAAAAAAATCTATTTGGAGAATTGCATTTATATAAGGTTAGAATTGTTTTTCTCCTACTGCTCTTTTGCTCTTAGCAAAAAAAGCAATTTAAACTGCAGGGGAGAATAATAACTACTGAAGTCAACACCAGCTTTTGTCTAATACAAATGCCATCAGCACAACTTAAATTATAACACCCTTTGTCAATCTGGGATTGCTGAAAACAACAATTAAGCCACTCTACACTTGCAAGTGATCTACGATATTGTTTTTTTATGGGCTTTGTTTGTTGCACAAACCACATTATCTAAGCAGCTAATAAAATTGCACATGTAAAATTATGCCAATAAAGGAAAGAAAGGCAGTCCTTGTTTGTTGCTCTTACCATTGGGGGTGGGGATGGGGGAATTGCTGACATTAGCAAATCAACAAATAGATGATCTTCCTTAAGAATATTAATGCTTTGTAAAACTTTCTGCCTTGACTTTGACTAACTCCCAGGATTACCACATATGCCACTGTGGTATAAGGTAGTCTTAAATGGGGGATAGCTATTTCTACAACTGCCATAGCAGATGAAAACCAGGTAGGAGCAATACTCTGGAATTGTATGATTGAGTTGAAAAGTTTAAGAGAGACTTACTTAAGATCTTAACGTTTATAATTGAGTAATAGAGTACTCAACACTTGACTGTATCTTTTGATGTATAAAACACTGCCACGTTGCTGGATGTAAACAGTATTTTGGGGGTGGAGCCTCATCTTGTGTTATGAGGAACTCTTTGGTAGGACCTTTTGGCACTTAATTATAAGGCAAACAACTGCCCCTTGCTCATAGGGAGACTTGGAATCCAGAAAAGGAATCCAAGAGCAGATGCTTCAGACCAAGATGTTATTAGGTGCTTAACGATGTTGATTAGATAAAATGACAGAACCAGAACTCTATGTCTAAAGAAATATTAATAGAAAAAAAGTTTTCCCAAAAACTTTCCAGAAAGTTATTTTTGTTCATGGGCAGTATGTACGCATAGTCTGTTGTCCAGACAGTTGCTTTTGAAAAATTGGGTGCAATTGCCAGCTTAGGAAGGATGTGCTTTCCTGAAGTTCTGTTCACTCTGGGCTGGAGGAAGGAGGAAGAAAAGACATGGCTGGGCTGAGCTAGTGCAGCCTGGACTTTGTCCACACGAGTGGTCATTAGAAGTGAAACATGCCGGACATAAGGACATTCTCATGACTCCTGTGATTGTCGTGCCCAAGCTCTGAGGATCAGACTATACCTGTTTGGGAGAGGGGCACCCAAAGGGTGGGGCACCCAGGAAAGGAGAGGGGTTGAGATTTGGACCAGGAAGGGCAAGAGGTTTTTCCCCCTTTTTTGGAAGACTGAGTTGGGCTTGGACTCTGAGGTGTGGACATGTCCTGGGAAGATCCCTGCCTTTGGGACAACTATGGAACCTAGGCCAGAGTGCAGAGATGGGGTCTGAGCATGAAACTCTAAGAGCATGCCATTATAAAAGCAGTTGTGAATTACTCTTAGCTTATGACCAACTCTTCTGCAAAATCCTACTAAGAGCCTGAGCTCAGAGTTGGGGAGACCATGTCCCTCCTGGAGGCTAGGAAAGGGGTACCTACAACGACAGAGATGCATGGCCCAGAAGAGCAGCACTCTTATAAAGGACAACAAAGGCTGAAGGCCAAAAAGGATAAAGTAAGCAAACCTCAAAATGAGTCCCCGAGAACATGTATGATGACACTTTGAGAAACTTCAGAATAGCTGGGAGGCAAGGGCTGGGGGTGTCATGTGGAGCCACATTCTAGTGACTACACCAGGAGGGCTGGTGCATTAATGTGTTAGGAGTGCAAAGACAGAATACTTTCTGTTGAAGGTCCTAGTTGGGGAAAGCCAGGGACACAGAGGTTGTACTGAGTTTTTTCTGCTCCATAACACTTTTCTGTAAAATTCCCACCATGAAAGTCATGGTATTGCTCATAAGAAACAAATTCAGTGCCTAATTTGAAAAAAAAAAGTTAACATTTAAAAATAGAACACGATTTCAAAGATTTTGAGCTAATGGCAGCCCATAGTGGCCACACCTTCCTTTTGTCCTCTTCATGTAGACCCTAGAGGATATGCACACACGCGCGCGCACACACACACTCTTCTCTCTCAAACATCCTCAGTGAAGTTGCAGGACTTATGTTCTTACAGTCCTCAAACCTTTGATTACAACCCACACTAAAATAACAAAGGTAATACAACGTGTAGGCTGAAGCTTGCCAAACATTTGGAGAGTACGGTGTCATTCATAATGGGCTTAAAAAATGTTTAATTTTATTTGAATAACCCTTGCCTGCCAGTGTGGCGGTATAGATTTTTTTTTCCTTTTTCTTTTATGGTTTTTTAAGCAAAGGTATATGCAACAGCTCATTTTAAAAGACCAGGCAGACGTTAGCTCTGGCTAGCTCTCTGGATTTAGCACATGGCAGGACTGCATTCCGTTCCCTTTTTTGGTATCAGAGCCCTCCATCTCCAAACAAATACATGAAGTGGGTCTCTAAACTCTGGTTGGAAGTAAGCTAACCATTGACGTTCAAGACACTCTGCTACTCAACACACTTAAGCAATAAATGCCCAGCTGCTCTGCAGACTAAATTTCTACTGTGGCAAAGAATTATCCCTTTAAGTGGAGTGCACAACTCTGAGCAGGTGCTCGGCAGACTGTAACCTGTCTGCTACTTTTTCTAGCATCCCTGGGAGCGTCCAGTTTAGAGATTGGCGCCAAAGAAATGGTTACTGTGTGCTTGTCGGAGGGAGAAAAATAATTGCCACGGGGGAGCACGACCTCAGACCCCAGTGTCTGACAACAAGTGATAGATCGAATCCTCTTAACCACCATGTGACAAATTGATTATATTCCTTGTTTCACAGGTGAGGAAACTGAAGCAAGAGCTGGGATTTGAACCAAGTTCCCCAGATTTGTTTTAATTGTGTAATACCACACTGTTTACCCTTTAAAAAAATCCGTTTAACTTCTGGAATGTTTGTATTAATCCTAGTGCTGATAAAAAAATTATATGTCAAGAGAAAGGGACAGTAGCACTTCAAAAATGATCATTTTTGTGACCTTTTGCAGAGAAAAGCAAAGCTTAAATGCACAATTGAATGTCACAGTGAATTTGTAGGGCTGGCGAGCTATGTCTGGAAATGTAGGCTCTGGTCCCCCCAGGTGTATTATGGAGCAAAAATGCTACTTCTGATAGGAGACACGATTGCTCGCTTTGGTTCATTTTCTTCCACTCTTTCACAATGTAGGTGACTGGTTATCTGTGTTTTTGCTTCTGAGATAATAAGAAACTTCAGGATATCACACTGTTTGCTTCAGTGGGGCCAACTGGGAGAAAGGTGCTATAAAAATCTGAAGGATCAACCCCACCAAATAACGATTCCACCACTGCAAACAGCATCAGTAGAAACAGCAGCATGACCATCACCAACAATATCATCATTGTCATCGCCATCATCATTAATGTCACCATCATCATCATCATCATCGTCAGGTTTTCTTAGGAGAGGACAGATGTGATAGTTTTCTCTTCTTCACGTCACTATCGCATTTATGATTTTCCTTGCTGTGAAATGTTATCTCACACAATTGTCCATGCCTATTCAAAGTTCAAATATTTTCAACATGACTTTGAGGGGAAACAGACTTTCAATAAGTGAAAACAAATATCCAAGCTGCATGTATGGCGGAGGTCATTTACTAACTTCTCTCTTTGATCAGTCAAATTCTTCTCATTGTTTATTTGGAAGTGGTCGGCCTTCAAAAATGTCTTTGAAGTAAGTTGGAATATATGCTTTTTCCAACTCACTAACACCCCTCCCCCCCCAAAAAAAAACATACACACACACACTTGTTTCTACAACAACATTTAGTTCTTGCTTATGGATTTATGTACTTAAGTACAAATGTCCTCTCTGGTGGCATTTCAAGGCCTCAGATTTATACACTGTACCCAGCTAATCAACCCGGGATCAGACTTTGCTCTCTAAACACGCAGTGGTTCTCATCTACAATGGCCTGTATTGTAAGAACAATCCCTGTGTTTAAAAACTGTAATGAGTAGATATGACTATTCAGATTAATTTTCTTAATCAGACTATTAGATTTTAAGCGCACAAACAGGTACAGTCCCATTCTGAATATCAATATAAACAGTCTTTAAGAGTCTGTCTGAAATGCCCCTCGAAGCCCGTGACATCTCTTATTTTATGGTAGTAAACTCTCCCTATTCAAAATGAATTAGATTTTTTTTAAAAAGGCCCCATTCAGAGGCAGTCTATTGAGTAAAGTGAATAATCAAGCTGAGAATTAAATTGTTTTGTTTTTGGTCAAAAATAAGCTTTGAATAAAAGTTAATGCTGTGATTCTCAGTGGGTCAGCAAAAATTCCGGGGATAGTATGTTGGTAGTGTATTTTAAAAATGCATTCCCAGTTGGAAAATAGAAAAAAGAACCCTGTTTTCCTTAGATAAGCAACAAAAATAAATTTCAGCTTAGAATTTAAACTTTTTAGATGATATAAGTAATATGGGGTTTAGGATAGAGCATGGCTGAGGTCTTTTTTTCAAGCATTTCAAAAAGACATATGAGCTTTAAAAAGGTTAAAATATTTTGTTGTTACAAGACTGCTTTTCTTGAGTGGCTACTAATTTAACTTTAAATTTGGTTCATAAGATAGGACGCTAGAAATATTTTGGAAAATGGTAGCTACAGTGAAATCTAAGCATAACATTCTAGGATGACTATTTGGAAGGTTAATGTTCATTTTAATATTAAAGCTCTACTACATTCATTTAAAAATTAGATTAATACTTGATAATCATATCTTTCCTATCCAGCCCTTTCCCCCAAAGTGGAAGGGCTCAGCAGATTTTAGACTCAAATTTTCCACAATCCTTATGAAAAAAAGAGCAAGTTCTATAATGTCTCTTTATCAGGTTCTCAGGTTCTGAAATTTCAGGCCCTGGAGAAATACCAAATGTAGTTTACCATAGTTCAGTTGTTGTTTAAGCCAATACATAGTTTTAGATCTTATGTTTACAAAACTTCTGTCTTGCAATATCTGTCAACGTGTATCCTCATGAGATCTCTGAAGGAAAAAGGATTCCAGAACCACATCCCCAGGCTGTTCCTGCCCAGAAGGAATCACCTGATATTGTCAACAACCATAAAAATCAATGCGATAGAATCTGGACAAAGAGAGCCACATATAAGGGCTTGTGTCCTGTAGTATCTCTACCCAAAACAAAAATACAAATTCACTTCCTACCCTGCACAACTCCTCTATTTGGCACATAGAGGTTTTGCCAATGTCCAGTTTTTTTCTAGGCAAGAAAAAAGCAAGTCAGCGTGGGGTCACGGATGACCAGGGTCTCCACAATGTAAAGCTCTTTGTGTCGTGGCTGTGAGGCGGTTTTGTATCGCCCAGCAGCTGTGCATACGTGACAATCCAGTGAAGCCAAATGTCGGGAAGGAATTCCCTGATTGGGTCTGAGACGTGAATTAGCTATTTTTAGGGTTTCAGCTGGTGTCCCTACCAGTTCCACGTGACCCAGAAGGTGCTACACTTCCTTCTCTTGAGATCATTTGGGAAATAAATGTTAGATGGAATTTTAGTCTCTGCATATATCACTAGTGCTTGCTTTAAAATAAACAGGTTCTTGGAATTCTTTCTCTGAGCCTGATAAACTCTAGTTGCCTCCTCTGGTATGGGGGGCGGGGCATAGGAAGTTATTGGAAAATGTATTAAAGTCAGTTGAGAATCTTGGATCTCTTACCACTTTATTAGTAACTCAAAGAATGAGCCTCACTTTGCAAAGAACTTGCATGTTGGATGAACTCCCAGGTGATTCTTGCACATACTAAAGTTTGAGAACCATTGCTGACCAAGGACCCATAGAACTGGGAATTGGAAATCGGGGTTCTCACCTGCTCCTGCCCCCATTCTGCATTTGGCTGTTTTACATGTTTGATTCCACCGTATGCTTTCATTGGAAGAAATGCCTCCATAGCAAGAAAAAAAGAAGCAACTGCTCCAGCATATACATTTGGAAGGAACTGTCTCATGCTTATTTTCAAGAGTGATTTCTTTCTGGTTAGAATGCATAAGAAAGTGATTTTGCCCAGATAACTTCAGGACACAGAAAGCCACTTACTTCATTTACTGCTGAGACACAGTTTAGCACCTCCAGAGGCAACTGGTTTGTGTCACTCAGAGGTCCCTGAAAGCCCTCATGATCAGAGATCTTTTTTTTTTTTGAGACAAAGTCTTGCTCTGTCACCAGGGCTAGAGTGCCGTAGCATCAGCCTAGCTCACAGCAATCTCAAACTCCTTGGCTCAAGCGATCCTCCTGCCTCAGACTCCTGAGTATGGGACTACAGGTATGCATCACCATGCCCGGCTAATTTTTCTATTTTTAGTAAAGACAGGGTCTCTTGTTCAGGCTAGTCTCAAACTCCTGAACTCAAGCGATCCTCCTGCCTTGGCCTCCCAGAGTGATAGGATTACAGGTGTGAGCCACCACACCCGGCCTCAGAGATCATTGAAAGAGATAAACATGACCTTTTCCATGGTATAGCAATGCATGAACACACTTAAGATTCTAAACCTTGATGGCAAGAATAGATCACACACACAAAAATCTTTGAAGAAATAGAGAATGTTGATAGGAAGGAATGAAAAGGATGAAGCTTGCCGCCTCAACACTCGAGGAAAGGAAAAGGGAAATAAAAATGCATTGCCAGTATATCCCAACACCTGTGTCTGCTTTTTTCACCTTCCTTATTCATAATAATCACCTTGGTGGCATGAACCCAATTACTCACAAATAGTAATCATGCGCTTGCGCTGCTGGTGCGATGGTCTCTTGCAGAACACTCTCAGTTGGTTACAGAGTTTATCCTGAACCATCTCTGTGTTTCCTTCAAAGGGAGAATAATGTTTGGCCTTAACCCAAACATCCCTGTACTGCCTGATTAGAGAGTTGAGACTCTGAGTTAATTTGACTTCTATGGTACTCTGGAGGTACAGGGAAACCCATGAACTGTTTTCTTTTGAGAAGATATTTTAAAACTTGAAGTGTTAAATTCCCCTCTGAAAGTGGAAAACCCAGTCATGGGATTGTCTACACTGCAGTAATGGGGTGGAAAGGAACCCCCAGTAGATATAAAGAGGACAAGAGCCTTTCCCACATGGCTCCCATGAGGTAGGCAGAGTTGTATGTGCAACCCCCAAATTGTCCAGAAACCAGAGTGAACACTTCTAATCAGTTCTCGCAAACAGTCATTGCTTGGCTCTCGGAGGCAAATGCCTAGGCATGCAATGCACAAAGAACAGAGTGTTTTGTTAGCACCAGGCATTTGCAAAGAATAAGGGTAAATAAATGGCAGGGGAAGATTTTGTATATCTTATGGTACCAGAGAGGGACATCATCTATGGGTTTGGGGCTGGATGAAAGCAGAATGGGCCTAATTCAATTAATTTATTCTCTGGTAAGTGTCGAAGGGACAGAAATGAGTCAGGCAACTTCCTTTCCAGGAAGAAGTCACACACAGTACAGAACTCAGTAATTTGCCTAACATTTTTTTTGATATATTGTGTATGCATTTGGATCTATGCCTCTGTTTTTTTTGGGGGGGGGGTAGTTCTGTATAGATTGCAAAAAGTTCTGTGAACCCCAAAATGCTAAGAATGATTATTCTAAAGGAATTAGAAGCCAACAAATGTTTCTTAGACCCCTTTTCATCCAAAAGGGATGGTAGTTCTAATTCTTAGAATCGTCAAAGGCAGGCACAGCAAAATCTATGGAATTGGCAGAGCTTTTCAAAGGTCAGCCCCTCTGACTCTTAGCACATCTGAAGGACCTAGTAAAACACTTCCAGGCAGCTGAAGGCAGTGGCATTGGCCGTGGTGGTGGTGCTGGGAAATTCTATTTTTAAATTCTCCTAAGCTTTTCTTTTTCTGACACGCACATGGATGGCTGATAGATTTCTCATAAAAGTCAAATTTTGTTAAATCCCAGCATAAGCACTTTGAATAGAAAGAGAAGGCTCCATCATAATATTTTTAAACTTTTCTTTTCCTACACATCTTCAAGGAAGAAGAATCTATCATAAGAATAACATGTGAGGTAGGGCATTGATTTGGGAGAAGCTGTTATTGCAATGGTTAAGAGGGCAGACTCTGGAGCTAGACTGCCTGGGATCAAGTTCTAGCTCTAGACGTGTGGTCACTACTAAACCTCAGTTTGCTCACCTGTCAAATGGGAATAACCACAGTATTTGCCTCATTGGGTTGCTATGATTTAATGAGTTAATGTCTGTGAAGTCTTTAGAACAGTGCCTGATTCCTTGTAAATGCTGCAGAGATGTCTGCTTACCTTCGTAAACAGATTGCCCCTCTTAAATTCTTAAATTCCCCTTGACACTTTGCCCCTTCTCTCCAGGCAATAACTAGACTGTGGTTTGTGATCACAGACACAGGAAAGGGCTGTGACAGCAAAGATCAGAGAGAAAAAGGTCTTCTTATGGCTTTTGAGTTTCAAAAGATGGGCTCTGAGCAAATGGAAACAGGACGGAGATAACAGGTAGAATATCAGATGTGTCGTAGAAAGACACCCTTTGCCCTCCCACACACATTGGCTAGAAAAGAATGTCTTAGACTGGAAGGACAGAGAATTGGATTGGGGAGTTATGAAAGTGTAGATGCTGTAGGTCCCTGAGAAAGGGGACCATGGCCCTTGGTTCCCATGTCAAGTGTTAAGGAGCCAAAAGCCAACCAAACAAAACCAAAAACAAGCCAACCAATCAAAACCCCTTTCATGTAAGTTCCTGGGATCTGAGCATAGAGTGAACTTATGTTCTATCTCTTTAAAGGTCTGGGGAAGTGGCTTGGCAGGTGTGACCTTAGTCAGTCTACAGAGTTCTCTAGGCCCTATCATGGCCCTAGTGTGGTTTCTTGGCCCCCAAGAGTGGCAGACAGAGGACAGGAATGAGGTCTTCTGAGTTGCCAAGATTGGGCTTCCCAGTGGGAACCAGAGTGAACAGATGACACTGAGGATAAGGACAAGATACACCCACACCCGGCCAACACATGACTCCCCTGAGGGTCAGATGTCACGCCAGAGAAAAGAGAGAGAATAGAGAACTGACTCTGCCACCCCAGGGAAAAAAAAAACATATGAGACTTGAAATAGAAATCGAATTGCGTTATGAAAAACTCAAGACACCTTTTTTTGTACATTCAAATCTACAGACAGGGATTCATACCTGTTCTACCTGTTTCTACCTCCATGACTCAGACATTGCTTTTATTCAGGGAAAATGAAGTCAGTTTTGGTTTGCAAGATTCAGTTCCTCACTGGCAATATATAAGTCATCAGGGTGTGTCTCCATGGCCTGCCAAGATCCAACGAAGATGAGAAGAGGCTGGGAACTTAAAAGCAACTGATACCATGAGATCACACTTGCAGCACATTAGGATGGGGGGAGGGGGCTGGGGAGCTCTCCATTGTGAGGGCACAGAGACCTCTGTGCAATGCAGAGACTACAGGTACACCCATGCCTAGACGATCAGAATACTACCATCCTCTACTCCTATTCTGTTCAAGCAGGGATTTTCTAGACAAACATAATTGGTGTCCACAATACTCTGGGCATTGCATTGGACGCCGGGCACATTACCAGGTGATGAGACATGGTTTCTGCCCTCATAGTGTCTATCCAGGCTCACAAAGAGATGCTTTCACGGCACAGTGGGGAGTAGGCATGGTGGGAACATGAGGTGAGGATACTTAGGCCATGTTGAGGGCTCAGGAGCAATTCCTGGAAAAGAGGACTCCTACACTGAGTCTTAGAGGGTCCATGGGAATTCATTGCACCAAAAGAGATGGGCAGGAAAGAAAATACTGACCACCAGTTCCACGAGGTCCCCAGATTGGACCAAGGGCTTCACAGACCCACCCACCAAGTCTTGCTTGTAGAAGAAGGGTCAGAGCAGATGGGAACAGTCTAGGATCAGACACACCTGAGTTGGGGGCTGGTACTTAGGCTGGTTTCTAATGACAGAGAAGAATAACACAGAGGCTGCTCTACTGCCCTCTGGCCTATTTCCCCTCTGGCAACCTCAAGATATAGATTCCTCCTTTTTGCAGCTTCCTGACCTGGCTACTATGTGGAGTTTCCAGTTTCAGCGCCTCTAACCAGCCCTGTCCAGCTGCACCCCTCGCCCCCAGGTGTGGCAACGGCATTCCTGGAATGAGGCAGCGTGACAGATACCCGGGCAGGGCAATGGGGCCGGGGCAAGTTTCCAGATTCAGCCCCAATGTGGGAGAGGAAGCTCCAAGCCACCTCTGGAAGACTGTGGGTTCTTACTTAGTCAGAACTGAGCATTTTCATAATGAACAGTGCGTCTGGGGCTTGGGGGAATTGTAGTAGCCCGATACTGCCTTTCGCTAAACGATTTGGCTGCATTGCTGAAATTCTGTTCCCAGTTCCACTGGCTGCAGCTTGGCTCTCCTACTTCTTTATTCATGCCTGGGTCTCAAATTTTCACATCCTCCCAGCCTCATCGGAGACCCAGCAATATTGCTTGGGAAACAGAACGGGGAGACTGGGAAATGACAAAGAAGACCCTGCAGCAGGTGTTGGGGACACACAGCAGTGGGGCAGATCTTGCCACTTGGGGATGGATGGGCTGCAAAGGAGTAAGAAAGAAAAAAAAAAAACGAGCTCTGAGAGATGAGAGGACTCCAAGAGAGAAGTGTGACGCTGCCCTGGAAAAGGAAACTATGTGACATGATTACGAGATCAAAATGCAGCTCTTGCTATTGATTAAGTGAGTTTATCTCTGCAGCACAGCGCCGAGCTGCAAAAGAGGAATCAGAGCTGGGTGTAAACCAGCAATTGAGCTCACTGTGTGCAGTTTCCAGAGAAAAAAGAGCCAGCTTCACTGCCACCCCGCAGTTTTCTAAGGAACCATGATGCTTCCTTTTAACAATAGATCCTTCATTCCCCTCGCTCAAATTTCTCGACCTTTAGGTTGGGTAGTTGGGCTAATTATGTTGATTGACTCAGCTGATTCTGTTGGAGCTGTGGCCCTGATGTCTTATGCATATGGAACCTTCCATTAGAGAGAGAACGGCTGAGCAAGGCAGACAGCTGAGCAGATAGCACTGACCCCATGGGCACCTGGCCCCACGGGAGCAAGTCCAGCAGGGTCAGCGCCTGTTAGACCTCAGAGGGCGCTGAGCCCAGCAGTTCTCCACCCCAGCTGCATTGAGACTCACCCAGGAGTTTTAAAAATATACCCATGTCTGGGTTTCACCCTCAGAGGTTTAATTTAATTGGTCCAGAGCAAGGCTCTTGCATCATTATTTAAACAACAACAACAAAAATCAAGTGAATCTAATGCACAGCTAGGGTGGAGACCTCCCGACTCAGGCCAAACTTTTCATTTTCCAGATAAGAAAACTGCAGCCCCCAAAGGTAACATGCCCCAATTTTTGCAGCTAAGAAAGACAAGGGCCTTCTGACCCGCAGGCCAATGCTCTCTCTGCTAAGCCAGCCGCCTCTCAGCATGAATGCCTTCTTGACATGACTTCTGACCCTTCCTGCGAAGAGGTGACTGAGCTGTCACTCCCTGACACGTCCCTTTGGGGTTTAGTAGTCTGGGGGGAGGGTAATTCCAGCCTGTTGAATATTTTGCAATAGTCTAAAGAGAGCAACACCACGGAATATTAGACATGTAAATAACCCCTTCTACATGAGAACACATAGATCAATATTGCCCAAAACACACACACACGCGCACACACACATGCACGCACACACACAAAGACAGTTCCTTCACTCGTATTGGATAGCGGGTGGCTTTATTTCTGAAATACAGTCACTGCTAATGGTAAAAAAAAATAAATAAATAAATAACGTGGAGTGGAAAACATGAACAAAGGGAGCTGCTCTGCTGATATTCCATTCTAGAAGATTTCCCTTTGATCCTGGCTAGGGCAGGGCATTTCTTAGAAAGCTTTGGACTTCATACACATCTGACTGGACACAGTCAAAGTGAACACTGAGGTGGAGAAACCCCCGGAAAGTATGCCCCTCTCTTCATCGGAAGAATTCGGTTTACTGCCAGCTCGCAGAATTTCAAATGCAGAAAACACTGTACAGCTTGCTCTTTTTAATGTTCAACTCGAATGGGTTTTCACTTTTCTTATCTTTACTTTTAATAAATAGCATAGCTTTGCAGCTTAATAATATTATATTCAGGACAAATATTCTCTGGTAAAATAAAAATACGAGATTAATTTGATTTCATACAAGGCTGCATTCTGTTTTGGAAGATCTTTTGGTCACTTTTAAGTGCAAGAGGAAAAGAAAACAGATAAAATAGCTTAACATGGAAGCAGCAATCTTGAATATTGGTTTTTTATTCACTACTAAGCCCAGTGGAGGATGATGTAGAATAACAGTCCCAATGATGACTTAGGGCTAACACCCTACCCCCAACACACAGAGAATGTTTCCAGTCACATCCCAAACTCTAAACCACAGAGATGAAAATAGCAACTCATAACACACCTGGTAGCATTCAATTGTGGGAAAAATATCTCCCCCAAATGTTGCAGTGGGAGGCTTAATTTATACATACTGTGGAATGCATATTCATGTGCATGCCATTAGGCTCCATTATGTTTACAAATTCTCTTCTGATGAATGAGAAGTCAATAAACAATCAGAGGAACTGTAGCTGTAGAAACCGGAGAAAAACAGAGTACACCATCCATGAGAATAAATGCCACCTGTATGCACAGTATTCTGGAGTCTAAAACAGTGACAAACATCAAGTTCACATATATAGCTACCTAAGGGTACAACTTGCAACTATTTATCTTAAAAAGGAACACTGGAAAGTTAAAATTGTGTACAAACAGACATTCTATGGGTATCTTATTGAGATTTTTATGGCTTCCGTGGGCAATTTTAGTACTCTCTCTGAAAGTTTTACTGGTAGAAATTCTTCCAAAGTTCTATAAAATAGAAGAACCAAATTTCATGCATTACTACAGATTTCCATGGGACCTCGAGACAGACAATACACTAACCATCACCTGCAGGCTGAACATTATACAATGGTGTGCTGTCGTTTCTTGGTATTATGAGTTTTATCATTAAAACCACTATTGTTTAGAAATTTGATACATTTAAAGATTTATTTTTAAAAATAGATTGACAAGGCTAGAAACTATTGACATAGCACTCTGGATCTTGGTGATTTGTTTATTTGTGTTTTGTTGTATTCTCAAAACTGTCGCATGAGGAATGTCTTGGCTTTCTTCTGTATAAGTTGGTTTCTTTGTTTTCTGTGGGTCAGGCATCTATTCAGACATAATTTTTGTTGAGCCCCTTAATTTTTATAAAATAATGCAAAGACCTGGACCTTAATTGGTACCCTTGAGTTTCTGCATTTCAATCTTGCTGCAGTCTAACCTGAACACATTCTCCCCTTCTGTGGTTCTCAGGGGTCCTCTTACTTGAAACATCCAATCTCTGAGGTGGGCAGATGATCCAAGCCTGGCAAGTTACTCTATGTCATGGTTCTAGACCCAGTGATCATTCCAGCAGGTGTGGACATGACCCACGCTCGCCCAAGTTAGACCTTGTCTGTGGATTTTCTCAATTCCAAGGAGAGAATATTTTTCTCTTTCTTCTTGCCTCATGGGCTCTGAAGTGCCTAGAATAGAGCCTCGTACGTACAACCTATCTCTTCTCATTATTGTCATCAGGGCACTCCTTCATAGCTGCTGTGGCTGTGACGCCCTCCATGTGAAGGAGTCAGAAAGAATGAAGCCAAACAAAAACAAGAGCTGAGAGGAGAGGGAAAGAGAGAAGTGTGCTACCATTCATGCAAGACCTTCCTTTTTATGTTTTGGTTCCATCAGCCAAAACATCCCTTTTTCTTATTTAATTTGATTTGGAATTCTGCCATTTGTAATACAAAAAAATTCTAACAGCAAAGGTGACGCCATATTATTCAGCAAATGCTGAGATGTGAGGAAGAGAATGCAGGAGTATCTAGCAGAGTGGACTCAGGGACTGACACAGAAAACATAGGGAGACAGGTTTTGCAGGTGATGACAATGAACTTCATTTGTGAAAAAATGAGTTTGAGAATCTTTGGATTTTTCCATGTGGAACTTCTCATGAATTGTTTGGAAATATGGATAGAAAACTCGAGAGAGAGTTCAGGGATGGAAAAATAAATTTGCGAGTCCCCTCTTCTTTTTCTTAAGAGTGATTTTCACCTAAGCACATTTGTATGTTAAAGAGAATTCAAATCAAATATCAAATGAGTAATTACGAAAAAGCAAGTTAAAAGGGGAAGTGATAAAAGAAAAAGGAAGTAGTCTCAGAGAAGTGAAAAGATAATTCCTTATTTAAGATAAGAAGTGGAGAAAACATGACCATAGAGAGCCAGAGAAAATTTAATGAAGAGCAAATGCTAGCTGGGGTTCCACCCAATGATTCCAATGTCAAGATGTAGAAGACAAAGCCACAGGCTACCTGATGGGTGGGCTCAGGCACTTATGTATGGAGAAGACTTGGAACTGCCCTGAGAAATTAATTGAGTGTATTATAATAATTTGGAGCAGCCCTGAAGTTAGAAAGCACAGATTGATTTCTACTAACAGTCCAGGATAAGACATGGCAAAAATCAAAGTTGTGTTTTTCCAGTCTGATGGAAAGTTAAGGAACAAGGAAGTCTAGAATGCTGGTGAGTCTTGCTGAGTTACAGGAACACATCTGTCTCCTTTAATAGCTTGACATCAGGGACTTGTCTGATGTCCTGTGGATGTTGGTGAGCACAGTAGCTGGTGCATAAGGCAATAACCATTTATCTCACTGGATAAAAAGGCATTCTTTAATTTTTGTGATGTGCTGTTTCATCTGCATTCAGTTCTAAAACATGGGAATCACTTTCCTTCCTCCCCTACATTTGTGCTGGCAGCCTAGTTACAGAGAACAAGATGTTTTTGGAATCAACCCTGTGGGGAGATACGGTGGTTATGGCAATGGGAAAAATGCAAAGTAGAAATTAAAAAAAAAAATACACGAATGTATTTGCGGTAGCCCTGTGGGGCAGAAACTGGGGGTGTGTTTAGCAAGGGTGTGTGTGTATGTGTGTGTGTTTGTCTAAACACAAGTGCTGATGTTTTGAGATGAGGCAGTGCATGAGTCACACAGAGGGGAGGATTTATAAACAAGACAGAAAAATAGAGATGGTGGGCGACATGATTTGGAGACTCTACAAGGTGACCAACTGTCCCAGTTTGCCCGGGACAGAAAGGTTTTTCTTGTTTGTTTTTGTTTTTTTTTAGGGGAGGGGCATAAACTTTTAGTGCCAACATGGAAAACTCCCAGGGAAATCAGGATAATGAGTCACCTTAATATGGGAGGAGAAACAGGGACAAAAATACTCAATATTCATTTCTGCCTAAATAGAGAGTAGTTTCAGAATTCTTGGAGACTTTGTGGAAAATGGCACCCTGGGAAATACTGTGAGAATTAACATTTGTTTTATATTGGCAGCCTCAAAATTGTTAACTCCGCAAACTACACAGATTTCTAAATTGGGCTTCTTGGAAGAGTTCTAAACCTTCCAAGTAATTGATCTGAAGCTACGCTACGACATTTTATTCCTATACTATACTATTGCCCCATTTTTAAACGTTGTATTTTTATTAGCACTTGAAAGGGTGATCCTAAGGCTACTCCCCAGCTCTCTTGCTGTGCAGTCTACAGAAAACTGGGGGAAGAACTGATTCTCTTTTCTTACCCTGTCCCCTGACCCCCCAGTTGAGGAGACACCATTGAAGATAACACTGCTCGCTGTCATTAAGTACCAGGTGAAATCTTTGCATGTTTTAAAGGCCAAATAAAACATAGAGAAGATGTGGCTTTATTAGCCTGCTTTGGTGCTGATCGGAACTAAAAGCTGAATAAAATGCATAACCAGAACAAGAACACTGCAGACAAAATCCAACAGAGAAGAGACACATATGTCAGAAACATAATCATCTCTCATTTGCAAATTCCCATTGATTGGTTTCTAAGGGTCTGGAATGAATGGAATCTCTTCTTGCATCTTTCTTAGTTCGAGCCACATGAACTCATCAATTTTGTCACATCAACAATGATTGTGACGTGTAAATTGGTAGAAGGGACAAGTGTATTCAGAACTTCTCTTGGGGGTACAGAATTTGGACGGAACAGCTGAGGAAGTAGCAGTGTGAAAAACAAACAGAGAAACCCTAAGCAGAAAAAATGTTGGTAGCTCTTACAGCGTCCTGAGTCAATAGATACTGTCATGCATTGCAGCATTTATAAAAATATTATGAATTATTTAATTTATTCATTCAAATTCTTGCTCCAAACCAGTGGGACTCAAACTTGGCTGCACATGGACATCGCTGTGGGAGCTTTTAAGTAAAAGCTGGTGCCTGGTCCAATCCCAGAGATTCTGATTTAATCAGCCTGGGGTGTAGCCTTGACTCCTTTTGTGCAGCCAAGATTGACAGCTGCTGAGAGAGCCTGAGAGCAAAAGCCTAGGTCAGTGGTTCTCAAACTTCAAAGCACCTAAGAATCACCTGGAGGGCTTGGTGGACAGTCTCCTGGAGCCCATCCTTGGAGTTTCTGATTCAGTAGGTAAAGTTGGGGCAGGAGTTTCTGCATTTCTAGCAAGCCCACAGGTGATGCTGCTGCTGCCGGTGTGAGACTTTGCTTTGAGGACTATGTTACTATGTCCCAAGACAACAAAACCATTTAGCATTCCTTGGGGACCTCTCCAAGCAGAGAAGCAGAGCTCTGTGGACCCTCATTTACATCTGCTGAGAGAGCAAGTCCCTGACTTTATTTGACCAATAGCAAGCCGAGTTGGGGCAGCCTCTCCTTTTCCAGCCTCAAAGTATAGGGGCTTTATTCTTTGCTGCTCTTGGTTTTTTTCTAGAAGCCATCTGATTTCCATCGTGGGTGTCAGGTAATCCCAAAGACCATGGCATCCTGAGCATAGATGGTGTCCTTAGATCTATGGGCACTCCAGCTAGCCAGGGAAGCCTTCTCTGTGCTTTGCTCCATTCCAACACGGAGCCCTCTCTCTGCCCTCTGGACCTGCCCTGATCCCACAGGTAGGACCCGCAGGGCATTAGAACCCTGCCCCAAATAAAGTCCATCATGCTCGGAGAAACGTAGTGGCCAAAGACACAGTAATAAACCGTAGCTACCCTTTGCAGGATGTTCGTTCTGCCAGAAACTGGGCTGGCATTTTGCACATATCATGTCATTTACACTCATGTTAACTCTGAAGGCTGAGAATTATTATGCCCATTTTATAGATGAGGAAACTGAGGCTGAGAGAGAATAACTTATTCAAAGCCTTGGAGCCATCAAGGGAGAGAGATGGGTGCATAGCCCGGGCCTGGCTCAAAACTCCATGCGTTTCCACTGTATTCTTCTGCCTCCCTGGCCACAGGTGGGATGTGTGGGGATGAGGGCTGGCGCCCAGATGGCAAGTGGTCCGGCTGCCACCCCCAGATGCGGCTGACTGGATGGGCCAGACGGGCTGCTTACCCGACCCCACCCTCAGCGCCTCCGTCCTCAGATCCTTATCCACAAAATGAGGGGGTTGGACCAGATTGCTAACGTCCTTTCCTGCTCTGACTTTCTAGACGTCTGTGTGTGACTAATGTGGCCGTGCCTCCTTTCCTGGGACTCTGCCCTGCCTGGAGGCGACACAGCACGTTCAGCACACCCGTTTCCAGGGAGAGCGCTCTCCAGGAGGAGCCGGGTCCCGTTCCCGTGGCGCCACTCGGCCACAGTGACTGGAGGCCGGAGGTTGTGTCAACCGCTGTGAGAGTCCCCTTCATTACACTTTATCACCCAGTTGTAAAATGTCCCTTCTTGGGTGAAACTTGGCTTTCAGTTCTCAGAGATGGCGGAGGATTGAGATCTGGTCACCTTGAAACCTGAGGGAGAGGTGGGGAGGACATCAGACCTGCTCCGGTTGGGGGACCACCCTGGCCCATCAGCCCCAGAGCGACAGCCTCATGGAGTGTCTGTCCAGGAGGAGACCAGGGCAATGGCAGCGTGTTTAAGCCACGCCGGGCTCAGCCCTCTGCAGCCCTCTCTCCTCCTCCAGCCAGCAGGGGTGGGTGTGCTGATGGAGCCTCTTCTATAGAGCTTTATTATGATAGTTACTGATATCACAGGTTATTGCTACAAATAGTACATAGAATGATGTGCCACTTTCCTCTACGACAACCACATTTGACCTTAAATTAGAAGCCTAACATTGGAAGTGACCCTTTCATTCAAATGGGCCTCATTCCTCATCTATAACAAGGGAGGAAGGGGCGAGGTGGACCCCAGATCTCATTCTCTGGGCAAATTCTGCAACCGATCGAAGGACAAGTTGACACATTAGGAGAAACACGGAGCAGGTGCCAAGAAGCCCACTTTCATAACGAATCGTAGAAAGAGTTTCTTTTGTTGTTGTTGTTGTTGCTACTTATTTATTTTTTTAAAATTGAGCTAAAATAGACATAACATAAAATGCACTATCTTAATCATTTTTTAAGTGGCGTCAAGAGCATGCGCATGGCTGTGGTGTCATCCCCACCACCCGTCCACGGAAGTCCTACTCTTCACCTGTAAAGATATTATAACGGTGTTGACGTAGCACTAAAAACAACATCTCAAAAATCAATAGCGTTTTGAATTGATAAGCTTCCTTTGTAGGAATTTAAGGCATTTCACAAACGTCATCTAGTTTGTCCTCACTTTGACCTTAGACAGAAGCAAAGAGAATAGGACAGTGAAAAACTCAAGCAGAGAAAAAGAAGGAAAAAGAGGAGAAAATGCAATTTTGCCCAGTTTTTAAATGACCCAGAGAGGTTAATGAATCACCATAGGTCTCAAAGGTATCGGGTGTCTGATGATCTTAAAACTTAGATGCTTGACTTTTTGTTTAATTTTCAATTTTCCAGGCAAGACTGTGATGTCACTGAGCGATCGCAGCTTCAACCAGAGAGGAAGAATATACTTTTCATGTTACAGGATGGAGTGGACTCAGCAGGCCCTGAAAAAAGATCTTTCTACATGGATACATTGTTGAAATGGGTGTGTCTGTCAGAGAGTGAAGCCTGGAGAGGGGACAGGTAGCTTTGGCAGAGGCTATCGGCTAGGGCAGATCTCTGCCCTGGGTTCTGTCGGTTTCTGGGCAGCTGTTAACAGGAAGCTTTGGGACGTGAGACCTGACCCGGTTGTTAGGCTGAGAGTGGGGCGGGCAGTCTCAAGTGCAAGAGGTTTCATAGTTTGGGAATTAAAGCTACATAAGCTACCTGGCTCCAGCCTGCACGCATGCGTGTGTGAATGAGAAAGCAAGAGAGGTAGAAATCAGACATAAAAGAAAACAGGTAGAGCTGCACTCCCAGAAGACAGGAACCTCCTGGATGGTTCCAGAAGCCATCCTCTGTCCTGTGCCTGTGTCCTGACCTCCATCCCAAGAGCTGGTCCTGACCTGGCTCCTTCCAGGGGCTGGGAGAACCGAGGGTCCCAGATGGTAGGAAGCCCCCCAAATCTGGCTACCACTGGGAGAACAGTTGTCTCTTTTCACCTCTCTCCCCATATCCTGTCTATCACGGCAAAGTTTGTCCAAGGACATAAAACTACAGAACCACAGAATCCCAGTGTGAGAAAAGAGCACAAGCGTCTCCTAATGTAATGGTCTTCCAATGGTTTCCATCAGCTACCCCAAGTGCTAAAAGCAATTTGAGGACACAGCCTCAGTTTATACTCATTCCTTTTGAAAGGACATACTTCTGGACTAATATATTTTGTAACATATACCAAAATTGTATTTAAAAATAAAATTGATAAAGTTATAATAGTTTCTTCCTGTACCTTAATGGGTTATCTCTGTTTACTTTGGGATATGGGAGTCAATTTTGGAGACAACTCATCTAATTCTGCCTGATATGTTCATCTTCTCCGTAACTCTGTCCAAGAGGAAATTTAACCTTTTCTTGGACACCTAAAGGGACACATGTTCCATTTTTGGAAACGTTTGGGAGTTCCTGGTTGCCACGCTCCAGATGGCCACACTGCGGGGCTCCCACGCAGGGTCACAGCTGGAGTTTGGGCCAGAACTTCTCCAGGCCTGCAGAGAGAAGGAGCTTTACTACTTTTCTGACTCTCCCTGGATCTCACCGCAATCGGAGCTGCTGCGAAGGCAGCAGTAAAGTCCTTCAAGTGCCACCATCAATATTATTGTTGCCGCCGGTATGCGGAAAAGCAAGAGAAGTGGCATTTTCTGCTGCAGGTGGCAGACACACAGAGAGCAGAGCGGGGCGGGAGGGCCTGGGAGGGTGTCTGGGAAAAAAGAGAGATCAGTAAGACCTCACTAGTGTGCAGTATTTACTGTAAACAGCCCGAGGTGGTTCGGGGTAGGGGGAACTGTCAACACGTAGCAGTTTTTTTTTTCTCAGGGACTGTGGGAGCAGGTGTTCTAGAAGAAAGAAGCAAGATGAGTCTCTGAGCACCAGGAATTCACTGCCTGTTAAGGTGGTGGTGCCAGGGCATGCAGGGCCCCTGCTGTTTTTTACGCACACATTTCAAGATCCTGTTTCGCTTCAATGTGTAAATACTCTGAGACCCTGCGCTATTTCCTCAATTCTTCAGCAGGGAAGTTTTTCCAAAGCACACACTTGCTAGTGGTGGAGATGATTCGAGGCCAAGAATCCTTAATTGACAAAGAACGCAGTAAGTCAGTCCTGAGTAGGATAGAAAATGCAGGCTTGTCTTGCTCTAACACGTGTCAGGATGCTCCAAGAACTCATTGGAAGGGACTATCCGTCCTGCTTTTTGTGACAGCATTTGAGGGAAGCTGTCTCCTCTACACAGTGAAGCTGGGCTGGGAGGCGGCACCTTCCTTGTAGTTAGGGATAAACTTTCTCCCTCCCCTCCTGTCCCGAGTGTACCTACTGTTGCATGGCAGGCTAGCCTGAAGCCAGATTTAGAATTATGATGACTTTTAATTAGATCTCTTATGGTTCAATACTGAAAGAGCAATATTCCTTAGGAGACGAGTGCCCCATGCTGGAAGCTGCTCTAGGTTTGGGGACAAAAGGTAGTATTTTCAGGGTCCAGGGAAAGAGGATTGCATTCGAAGGGAAAGCAACTAAAATTGTAGTTGAGGGCTTAGACTGTGGTGACTCTGTTTTTCTTTTGTTCGCTTAGAGAGCTTTTCCTAATCCCCCAATTCCAGAAGCAGTTCCTGCTGCCCTGGCTACAAGGTAAGTATGTATTCCAGGTGCGACCCATCATTCTGTCCTATCCTCCCGGCATTAGTGATTAACTCAGGGGTTAAGCCTATGACTCAAACAGGGCCTTGCCAAGGTCCGATTAAATGTGAATTTAGCTTCCTCAGTTGCTCCATAGGAGGTAGTGAATTTGGAGCACCTGTCAGGTGTTTAGATGCGAGAATAACAGTACCATCTTATAGAATGATGGTTAGGACTAAATGAGATAACTCATGTGAAGTGTGTTGCTTGGAATCACAGTATGTGCTCAGTATTACCTGCTGTTGTTTTCATAGAAGTGGTTTTTCCAGCCCCAGAGATTTGATTTAATTGGTCCAGGGTGTAGCCTTGGACTGAAGCCAAGACACAGGTGGCAGAGATAAAAGCTGGAGGGATGCGTGAGAACGCAGGGGTAGAAGGAGTCGCCATGACGTCTCTCTCTGTCTGCACCCCATGTGGAATCCATCAGTGAGTCCTTTCATCTCCACCTTTGCGAGAGAACCAGATTCCGATGATGCGAAGACGTCTCGCCAACCCCACGACGACAGCCTTAGTCCAAGCAGTGAGTCTGTCTTCCCTGGAAAATGACAGGTGTGTTTTCCCTGCCCCTCTGCTCTCTGCCCCGCCCCCGCACGAGCTATTTTCTTTAGAGCAAAGAGGTCATTTGGTTGTTGTCTGCTCGGCCAGAGAGTTCTGAGACAGTAATTACATGCTGTCACCTCTCTGAAGGTGTCCCATCTTACTCAGAGGAAAAGTCAAAGTCCCCGCAGCCTGCTGTCCACCTCCTTCTTAGGGCTCACTGGCCTCCTTGCTGTTCCTTGAACAGAACATGCACATTCCCAGCTTTGGGTCTTTGCACTGGCTGCTCTGTCTGCCCTAAAGACAGCATGGCTTGTCCCTGTCTCCTGCAGGCCTCCAGTCAATGTCCCCTTACTAGACAGGCCATCCCTGACCCCACGAGTCCCCTCCCCTCCACTCACCCAATCCTCTCTCCTCTGACATGCCATCGTTTTTATTTTTGCACGCTAATATACATGTGTATATATTAATTTATAGTCGTATTTATATACATACATATTTTAAAATTTATTTCAATAGATTTAGGGGGTGCAAGTGTTTTTTGTTACATAGGTGAATTGTATAATGCTGAAGTCATGGCTTTTAGTGTGCCTGTCACCAGAATAGCATACATTGTACCCCACAGGTGATTTTGAATCCCTCAAACTCCTCCCACTCTCCCCGCTTTTTAGTCTCCAATGGCCATTATACCAGCAGTCCCCAAACTTTTGGCACCAGGGACTGGTTTCATGGAAGATGATTTTTCCATGAACTGGGGTTAGGAGGGGAATGGTTTCGAAAAGATTCAAACCCATTGCATTTATTGTGCAATTTATTTCTATTATTACATTGTTACTTGCCACTCACTGATAGGGTTTTGATATGAGTCTGCAAGCAATGGGTTTATTATGGTCTCTGTGCAGTCAAACCTCTCTGCTAATGATAATCCGCATTTGTAGCCACTCTCCAGTGCTAGTAGGCTCATGTTAGCTGGGAAGGCCTCTGGTATAACCAACAGAATGAAGGCAAGAACAACAGGAAGCAGCTTCTGGAGGCCAGGATTGAAATTCAGGTGGTCACTAGGTTCAGCTCCATATCAGATCATCAGGCATTAGATTCCCATAAGGAGCGTGCAGCCTAGATTCCTCGCATGCGCAGCTTACAGTAGGGTTCGTGCTTCTAGGAGAATCTAATGCTGCTATCTAACAGGAGGTGGAGCTCAGGCGCTGATGTGAGCGATGGGGAGCGGCTGTAAATACAGATGAAGCTTCACTCACTCACCTGCCGCTCTCCTCCTGCTGTGTGACCTGGTTTCCAACAGACCACAGACTGGAACCTGTCCAAAGCCTAGGGGTTGGGGACCTCAGCATTGCACCACTTTATGACCATATCTACCCATCACTTAGCTCCCACTTCTTAGTGAGAACATATGGTATTTGTTTTTCCCTTCCTGAGATACTTCACTTAGGATAATGGTCTCCAGTTTCATCCAAGTTGCTGCAAAAGACATTATTTCATTCTTTTGATGGCAAAGTAATACTCCATGGTGTGTGCATGCATGTGTGTGTGTGTGTGTATGTGTGTGTGTATATACCACATTTTCTTTATCCATTCCTCAATAGATGGACACTTAGGTTGATTTCATATCTTTACAATTGTAAATTGTAATTTTTTACACTGCATATTTATTTCTCTGTTTGTTGTTGATGTCATCAATTTAATGGCTGTGTCCTGCACACTGAGTGGACCCCCAAACCCAGTTACCACCTGAATGTCAATCCTGGTCTCCAGGAGCTGCTTCCTGTTGTTCTTGCCTTCATTCTGCTGGTTATACCAGAGGCCTTCCCAGCTACATGAGCCTACCAAGTCCCTTTTTGCCAAGGCTTGTTTGAATTGTGTTGGAGTAATGCCATTTTTAAACCTGGAAATCTGGGGCAGACCTATAAAATCTCTAAAGATGAAATCAATTAATTTTTCCCCAAAGCTTTTGATCATGGTTCGACCTAAGTGCTCTAAAGATGCCAACAGTTGAACCGAACAAAAATGCAGAGCTTATTAATATTATTCATATTATTATTTATTTTTTGTTTATTATAACATTATAATAATATTTATTCTTATATTGTATGCTTTAAAATTCTTTTTGCTACATTCCTAAGCTTGAATTTTGTATATCTTAGACTCAGCATTCTCCTGTGGGGATTTTATTTTTGAAATCAAACCTAATGCAAGGAGCAAATGGAGTTCAATTTAGAAAACTGTTTGTAGTCAGCGTTTCAGGTGGGTAACTCATTAAGCAATGAGAAACACTAAGGTATTAGCACTCCATTTCCTAATCATCTGGACAGTGTGGGGATGAAGTGGAATGATTGACAATGAAACATCTGGAATCATCTGTTTTGCAGCAAGAGTTAGGTTCTTCACCCAGTTCTGAGTGACACTTCCTCGTGGCTGAAGGTCACTGGTTTGCTACCTTTGCTGTGCATTAGAATAACCTTGACAGCTTTTAAAACTCCCATATCCAGGATGTACCCTGGACCAATGAAATCAGATCTCTGGGGGTAGAAAAACCACCTCAATGAAAACAACAGTAGGTAATACTGAGCACATAACTGTGGTTCCAAGCCATACACTTTATGTGAATTATCTCATTTAATCCTGACAATTATTCTATATGATGGTACCATTATGGTTCCTAAACAGATGAGGAATTAAAAGGGCACAAAGTTTAAGCACATTGTCCAAGGTTTTGTAGGGAGACAGTGAAGAGAACCAGTTATTAATCCAGGCAGTCTGACTTCAGTGGCGAAGCTCTTTCATAATTTGCTTTTTATTTTTTATGAAAAAAAGGAACTACATATAAAAAATCAAATGGTTCTCCAAAGCTCATTATCAAAATTATCACTCTATCAGCTCCATACACCCTCCATCTGTCTGTTTCCTCCTTCTCCAAGTGCTCACTTTTAATTATTTTACCTATTTCCTATTGATGTCTATGCCTCTATTATTGTTTATAAGATGACTCACGCTTCTTCTGTTTTAAACAGTGGGTTTTACCTTTGCACATGGAAAGTGAGGGTGTAGATTGCATAGCCCATCACTGCTCATGTCTCCTGATATACCTTTGATTACATCAGAGCAGATAACATTATTCAGACTATGTAAATACTGTTTGCACCTGGGCTGTGTAGTACGCTCACCACGTGGCTGGTCTTTCCTTTCTTAAACAGCTCTATTTTTGTTGCTAAGTTGTAATATCTGCTGTTATGTCTCCGAGAGTAAGAATGATAGTTGGTTTTCTAGTTTGATTGTTTGTTTGTTTGTTTTTTGGTGGGATGCAGTGGGATTCTCATGTCCTTGCATAGTTTCCATTTGTTCTGTAATCTGCATCTCCTATCAGAAGTTTGCCTCCTGCGTCTTGTGATCCTTGGCTGTAGGCTCGTAGATGTCAGAAAGGTACAAAAATCAGACTGGAAATCGCACACATGGTGGGGAGGGTTGTCTCTGCTGGCTTCACTGAGCACTTCCACAGCAAACTCTCATGTCAGTATCTTTGGATCTCTTCTCTCAATCTGATAATATTTCCCAGAGAAGTATCTTCCATCTCCTGTCTAGAGGCAGTTTCCCTGGATTCAACCATTTCAGGAGTAGAGTTGGGGAGGAAGGTTGGGGATATTTCTATTCATCTTCCTGTTTTCCACCAAGTACTCTTGCCCTTAGCTGGGTCTGACATTCCCTGTTCTGTGGATCATCTACTTTTGTCCTCCCCAGAGACTGAGCCTCCAATCTTCTTCAGGGGACAGGGGAAGGACATTTAACCATCAGGGTAGAGTAGGGGAGGATATTTGTGCATCTAAATGCTTTGTAAAGACTTTTAAGCAGCTGTCTCCTTGGAAGCCCCTAGTTCATCCTCACATCCAAAGGTACCTGTCTGCGTTATCCATATCTGAGGCTTTTCATGGTTCTGGATGGAAATTGAGCTGTTGTTCAGCTTTCCCTGAACGTACCTATCTAGAAAGTGCTATGTCCATTATAATTTGTCTTTCTGCTTTTGAAAAATATCACAGACACATGTGTGTGTATGACAAACATGTATCTGTTATATTCCCTGTGTCCAGTCTCCTTGTCCTAGTGACTTTGTTCCTTTACTGAAACCTCCCCTCATTTTATTGGGGATACAGACAGGCATGGAGCTAAATGAGTGTGTTCAATCCATCACCCTTAATGGAGCAGTCAGAGTCCTGCATCAGCACCTCCATTAAAATGATAGAAAATCCACTGCCTGCTACTGCACATGTGCATAAGCTCTTCCACAATCCTTGTGTCACTGGCCTTTATCAACCTTGTTACATAGATCAGGAAGCCTTCATATGCCCAAAGGCCATGGAAATAATAGGGTCACAGGTCTCCCAACTCTAACCCAATGCCGTTTCCATGTATACAGATTGTGTCCCGGGCTATTCTAAGCAGAACACCTGAAACTGGAAAGAATGATGCACCCAGGGATTATGGGCAACTATGCCTTCATTCAAATTTCAGGTTCGCTGCCTGAGTCTGCAGAGAAGAGATATAGAAGAGGGAATCCTGGTATAAAACTCTTTTATTCCATTCTTGTCTTGCTTTATGTGCTCCAACTGTTAAGGCCACTTGCCATTAGGAGCAGATAGGTGCAGAGATGGTCACATTCATAGTACCTACAAAGGGTGAGAAAAGACAGGGGGGTCCTAGGCACTGGAAGAATGAGGGAAACAGTGACCTTTGTTCCCAGGCCGGAAAAAAATGCAGTGTCTAAACTGAAACTGGCTGGCTGGCCTTTAGAAGCCAAATGAACTGCAGCTCTTTAAGTGGTGAGGTCAGTGGTTTAGCTAATCATGGAGCCATGGGCACTCCCCACTGACCCAGAAATCCTTGTAATCCGTGGCTTAGGGACATACATTGTGAAGGTGATTTGTGCAGTTGATCTTTGAGAATAGAAAGAGCTGAGACACTCTGGCTAGTACACATGCCCATGGTAGCCTTGCCTTGTGGGCTAGGGACATTGATGAAATCCAGCTTTCTGGTCTAAATAAGAAAAAGAAATGAAATGACAGAAAGAAATCCAAATATCACAGTGAATGGACTAGGCCTGATAAAGTACATGCAGAAAAACCCCTTACTTCATCTCTCTCTGGTGCATTAGAATCTATTCTGTAATCCCCAAGATGAGTCTCATTTCACATATTAAGCATTTCTTTTCCTTTTTCTTTTTCTTTTAAAAGAGATGGGGTCTTGCTCTGTTGCCCAGTCTGAACAAGAGTGCAGTGGCTTGATCACAGCTCACTACAGCCTCAAACTCTGGGCTCAAGCAATCCTCCTACCTCAGCCTCCTGAGTAGCAGGGACTACAGGTGCATGCCACCAGGCCCAGCTAATTAAAAAAAAATTTTTTTTTTTCTAGAGATAAGAGTCTCGCTATGTTGTCCAGGCTGGCCTAGAACTCCTGGCTTCAAGTGATCCTCTCACTTCAGCCTCCCAAAGTGCTAGGATTACCGATGTGAGCCACTGTACCTGGACAGAGATTAAACATTTCAATAATTCAAATGGCCCATCCGATGAGGCATCAAGACTGAAAACTGCATCCAAAGTTAAAGTTCTTCTCACCTGTTCTGTGCTAGACTCGGGCTCAAGACCCGACAGTGGGATTTTCCTCCTTCTGCTGCCTCATGGCATCAATCCTGCTTCTCTGAGGCTGAAGCCGAGCAGAGGGAGAGAGAGATGAGAAGGGACCAGAAGGTGTTTCCTGGGGGGGGTCCAGATGTCATCAGACACGAGGTCAGACATGGAGTGCTAGAGATGACCAGTTCTGCATCTGTCCCCTTGGGGCACATTCTGACTTTGGACATCTTGGTGGGGTCAGTGCCATCCTTATGGCCACTGCTAAAGCTCATTCCTCCCTCTGTCCTGGGGCCCCCGTTGCTGGCCTCTCTGTTGGATCACAGTGCCCTCTAGGAAGCCATCTCTGTTGGCCGCGTTGTCTGTGGCAAGTATGTGGCCCAGGAGCAGCTCTGCCCCATCCAAAGCAGCCCCATGCCTCTCTCCCTTGATTCTTCTCATGCAGGCCAGGGGTCACAGCCCCTGCCATCTTCCCCAGCAAGGAATGAGACGCCAGTGTCTGTGCTCAGCACAGTCCTGGGGGTGCAAGTCAGGTCAAAAACTGTCACTCTGCTCCACTCTGTTCCTGGCAGCACCTTCCATGGCCCATGGGTGGGGAAAGGTCCCCTCTCCTCCTCCGCAGGGTGGAGGAAACACATTCTAATGACTGTCCACAAATGTCCCCCTGCTCTGGTCTGTTCACTGTCCCCTGCTGCGGGTAGGTGATGGCATTTGACTCTTCAGTGATTTTTGAGTCTGGCATTGGCCTGGCACCTCGTGATTTTTTGGGGGGACTTTGGGAACTGTAATGGGCTGAAAAACATCCCCCAAAGGTAGCAGGTCCTAATCCCCACGGCCTGTGAGTATCTCCTTGTGTGGCAAAACATGTGGTTCCAGGGAGGATCTTAAGATTATCCTGGGTTATCAGAGTGGCTCTTGATGCAGTCGTAAGATTCCTGTAAGATGGAGGCGGAGGGGCAGTCAGCACACACAGGAAATGAGGTGGCAACGTAACCGTGCAGGCACAGGTGACAGTGGTGTGACCATGAGCCAAGGAATGCCGGCAGCCACCGGAAACCGGAAGAGGCAAAGAACAGATTCTCCTCTAGAGGGTGCTTGGCCCGGCAGATGCCTTGATTTCGGCCCAACCATACTGATATGGGACTTCTGGCCTCCAGAACTGTGAGAAAATAGATTTTTATTGTTTTAAGCCACCCAGTTTGTGGTAATTTGTTGCAGCAGCCATAGGAAATTAATACAGGAGTATTAATAGCCAAAGTGAGGCAGAAAGAATCCAATTTAAAAGCCTGTTTTTAAAAGAAATAATTTTAAAAAGTATCTCAGTGCCCTTGAAAAGGGCTAGTTATCTCTCTTGCAGGGAGGTGTTGCTATATTTGACTTTTAAGGTGTACATATCAGTTTGAGGGGCATAATTTGACCGGCAGTATCCATCATTTGCTATTGACTCTGAGTAACAGCGGGGCCTTAGTGTGGGTGCTTAGTAACTTTTCAGCCTCCCTAGTTCTCTCTTTGAAATTGTCTCTGTATACAGATCCTCTTAAGGGTCCCATTCTCACATAGCCTTCTTGCCTAGTTATGTTTGAAATTAACTGTACATACATGTCTGGTTCTTTCCTTGAGAAGTTTAATATTAAGTTTTCCCCAGCAGAGCTCCCAGAGAGAGCGTGGAACAGCCCACCCTGTGCACTCCCTGTAGAAAGAGGAGGGTTCCTCTGCTATAGATAAGAGATGTGATTGACACCTTCAGTGCTGAATTTGCCCCCATTTCTGGCACTCTGGCTCTTTACTCATAGCAACTTGGAACTTGCACTTGAACTTGAGGTTTTGCGATCCAACCACTACAGTTTGTAGGTGAGGCTCTGAGCCCTACTGAGCTCACTGGTTGAGGGGCATAGTAGATGCAGGGTCACATTCAGGGCCACATTGGCTGCCTTCAGCCACGTAGTCACTCTTCCTTACCATGCACTTGTTTTTTCATCTCCAAAAAGAAGAGGAAGGCAGGGCAGGGAGCATGATTCACTCATTCAACAAAGAGTTGCCAGGCAGCGACCATATGCCAGGCCTCTCACAAGCTGCTGGTTACGAACAGGAATCAAACTGTCCCTGACTGATGGAACACAGTCTGGTGAGCCACCCACCTTCCCTCGGATCCCCCTTTCAAGTTAAGACTTATATGGAAGTCCGCTGTCTACACTAGACAAAGGCAGAAGGGCCGTGGTTGTAGCAGATGCTGGGGAGGAGATAGAGACTGGGTAACTGGTGTCCCACAACCTTGGTACCTCCCACCTCCTGACAGTCACCAGGGTCTCAGGAATCCTAAGGTTTCTTAACTTAAGACATGCCATGTAGAGCCCAGCCTAGCATGGGGACTGCTGGGCCTGGCACTGGGAACATTCTACTCAGTTTTGGATCCTGACACTGCTGCTTCCAAGCTTTGAGCTCTTGTTCAATTTACTTAATCCTGCATGTCTCAGTATCCTCATCAAGAAAATGAAGCTAATACCCGATTCTAACAGTACCTAACTCCTTGGTGGTTGGAAAGATTAAATGAGTTCATTCATGTAAAACACACCAGTGCCCGGCACCAGCTAAGCACTTGAGAAATGTTAGGTAATAAATAAGGCACATGTGTTTGCAAATTGCCTTTCACTTCTCCCCAGTCCAACATAGCCGTCCCTCATTCTTCAATCAGGGTGGAAGATGGCGATGGAACAGACATGGAAGTTTAGGAAAATTCCACTCAACTTCAAAGCGCTTTGATGACTGGTCAGATGATGTCCTTTCTAATGATCAGGACTGGTTTCAACAAGATCTGATCGCTGATTGAAAACCCAGTCAAGGGGAACTTGACCAAAACCCAGTCAAGGGGAACAGAAGGAAAACCACCCGGGACTCCACTCCCTCTGTCAAGGGAGTGACAGCTCTTTGCAAGTCGATGACGGAGGAGTCAGAGGGAAATTACTTTTATCAGGGGGTTATGGCTTTGCCACTAGAAAGGAAGTTTTCCTATTGACTGAGCCCTGAGCCTAGATCCATCAATAACATGAATGACATTAGGGAAGGCTGGGAGTGGCCCAAAGTAAACTGGAGAGAAATTTAACTTTGGAGGCGGGCTAGGAGCAGGGGGAGAGGACAGAAAGGAACAGGAAGAGAGGCAGGCTTGGGCCAAATGCTGGAATGGAAAGGGCAGTGGGAAAAAGGCTGAATGGTCTCCACCCCAAAGATGGCTCATCTTCCAACATGCAGTTGTCGCTCAGTGCACCCTGGGGACCTGCACTCTGAACAGTGGCAGACAGATGGGGCCTGGAGGGCCTGCAGATGACCCTGGGGAAGACTAGGGTGGTGGAAGGCGCAGCTCAGAGGTGGTGACCACCTGTGCTCTGGCGCCCACGCTCCCCACCTGGCCAGTGTGTGTGTGTGTACTCAACCCACTGATAGCATCTGCCAAGCCCCAGGAGTGCGAGATCAAGTTCCCAAGGGAGGCTGATAGCAGACACAAGGAAGGACTGCTTCCTTTCTGCTCCACGTTCTAACCAACAATGCAGCCCATGGCAGGCGTCCCTAAGTAGCAGAAACCGTGAGGATCTTGAGACCGAGCTGAGTAATCCCATGCCTGGCTGGGTGCCCTGACATCTGTTTGTTCTGCACCAGATGTGTGAGCCCAGCCAGTGGGAAGATGAGGAAAAGGAGAAGGAGGTTGGTGGATCGGTTCAAACCTTCCACCCTGCTGGAAAATAAAACAGTGCCTTCTGGGTGAGTGTCCCTTTCACATATGAAAGGAGAATGTGAGAACATCAGTCACAAATGAACCAACAAGAAGGAAGTTCAACCTAACATATATTGGATGTCTACAATATCCCAGACAGTGGGTCTGACAATTTGCATACATGCTCTAATTTACTCTCAAAGATGATGCTCCAAGGTTGACATTATCATCCTTATTTTACAAGTGGAGAAACCCAGGCTCATTGAGTTTCAATCACCTGCCCAAGGCATGTAGCTGGATTTGAACCCAGAACCATCCTACTCCAAAGAAAGAGTTCTTTCCCTTACCAGCGTGGCTCCAAAATACTACCTTTGGACTGGGGTTGGGAAGCTGCTTCAGGCTACAGATGTCTGGTTCCCTTCCTGGAAATTCTGATCTTTAGCTGGCTCAGGGACCAGATCTTTGTACCGCATGGGCCCCTCCCCCTGGTACCTGTACACTGGTTAAAGCAGCATCAATATTGTAAGGAGGCCTGAGACCTGAGTGAATTCCAGCCACCAAATCTGCCTTGACCCATTATAATTCAATTTATCCTGTATCTGACTCCTTCCTTGGAAGAACCGCGGAGATGCTGAGTCTATCTTCTTCCTACTGGGTCTCTTACACAGCCTCCCTGCAGATGGTATCTGGCCTGTCTGCAGACTCAAACCAGGTATTCTTCATTTTAAAAATACTTCTGCAGCAGTAACTATGAGCTTTGTATGTATGGTCAATTCTCATTACCTGCCATAGTTATGTGCTATAAAGTCACAGCAAACACTGAATTAACGAATACTGAGCCATTGTTCCTAGAGGAGATACAGAGTGAAGTTCCTAATGGCCTCTGGTTACATTTTTGTTAACCGATCAGCACATAACCCTGTTTTATGTGTGCTTCTGTTAAAAGACATCTTATTTCATATTTGTTGCTGATGCATTAACCTTAAACTCATGGCCAAACACATTATCACTTAAGCCTGAATGAAGCTTTTCTAAACACACATTATTTTTTCCATAAGGCACATCGCAGCCTTCTGTGCTTAGGAACATAAGGCAGCACTTCTGAGCTATGCTTGAGGGTCATTTGAAACAGAAGAATGACTACCAAAAAGTATAAAAATTCGACAAATGTGCACTCCATAGACTTCAAAAAGAACATGTGTTTACAAGCTGAGAGCTGAAATAAAAAGGCCGAGTGTCACCTTGTTCAACCACAGCTGGAGGTGTGCATGTTGATGACATACATGTTTTGCTGCTCTGCCCATATCCGTGAATGAGCGCCAAAGTGCCACAGATACTGATTTGGGAGTTACACATAAAAGTTAGCAAGTAGGCAAACATGAAGACAGAACAGTGAATTATGGGATCAAAGGTATTAACTTGTCTAATCATTGCAACAGCAGGATGAGGCACTGCTTTAGAAAAATGTATTAGTGGATTCCAAAAACATCATTCTTATTTTAACAGATGAAATAAACAAAGTCACAGAGACACCAAGCAACTTGCACAAGGTCACACAGCTAGTAAGTGACAAAGTTGGGATTTAAACCTGGTCTATGTGGCTCCAAAGTTAACCCAAAGTTACAATTGCTCTTCAGCAATTGTAAGCTTACCTCTGGGGACTGCAGAGCTGATTGGCTCAGAGCCTGCCCACCAAAGTGACACTGATAGAATTAAAAAGGAATAACTTTGCATAGTCTTAGATACTACTGAATATTTATTAGACCACTTGGCTGAGTCCTCTTAAATGTAGAGTTCTCAAACTTTCTTCCAGGACCCCTGCTTTCAGAAGCATTTGGTATACCACCGGTTCTCAGAGATTCTAATTTAACTGGTCCAAGGTGAGGCTATATTTTTAGTATGTAGCTCAAATAAGGCTGATGTTTTAGGATTTAGAAAGCCCTGTCTAAAACTCGGTATCACCTTGAATAAAACTTACACATCAAGATTAACATTTATTTGTGAAATTACCAGTATTCATATGTCTTCAGACTTTTTTATTTTAGGTCACAGTTCTGTTTTCTTAATAGGTTAGAGAGAAAAATGGGCCCAATAAGAATGATTGAAAATGGAGTTAAAAATTAGAAAGAATATTTTTTTTCAAAGGACTTGTTTCAAGATTTCCATAATACCAAACTTTAAAGAAAGTTTGGCTTAGCCAGGGATCTTATTTCTTTCTGAAGGATGGATTCTTACCTTGCTCAAATTCATAAAACTCTTGGCCAAGGGAGAAGCATGTTTTATTATCCCATCTCTGTTTATCAATTTCCCCAAGATCTGACCTTTAAAGAGTAAAAAGTACAGGTTCATCTGAAAAAAATGGAGAAACCAGGTTCGCCTGTTAGTGTTACTTTTAGAAATCTGAGCACCTAAAAATAATGACTCACTGGATAATTGTACCAGTGTGTGCGTTTGTGAAAAATCTACTTATACACTTGAGATTTGTGTACTATCCTGTTAATAAGTTATAGTTTAATAAAGAAAATACATAGATAATTAAAAAAATTATGACTGCTTTAGCATAATTCTACTCCTTAATTTCTCTTTTTCCTGACTTATCATAGAAGACAAGATTTGTGGGTGCACTGACTTTTTTTTTTCTGATTTTGTTCTCACTTGTTTAGTCGTGTGCAGAAGTCAGGGGAATAATGGCTAGAGGGATGCTGAAATATTTACCAGTTTAATGTTACCTCTGGCAAGAAGGGATGAGTATGGACTTGCTATACCTTCTGCTGTGCTTCTCTTAAAAAATGGAATGCACTATGATTGTTTCAAAAAAACAGTTGTCTACCACATCAAAGGACCTGACTTTAAAACCAACTACCATCCAAGCAAGGTTCTGGGCATCTCAGTGGTAACAGAGCCTCAGCAAAGGACAATATTCTTCTGTGACATTTTCTGTCCGGCCAGTGATCCACTGCACTCATCTGATTCTGGCTCATCATCCAGGAGCTTGGAAGATGAATGAATGGATGAAGGCTGCAGTCCCCAACCCCTGGGCTGTGGACTGGTACCAGTCTGTGGCCCGTTAGGAACCAGGCTGCACAGCAAGAGGTGAGCGAGTGAAGCTTCATCTGTATTTACAGCCGCTCCCTGTCACTCACATCATGGCCTGAGCTCCACCTGCTGTCAGATCAGTGGTGGCATTAGATACTCATAGGAGTGGGAACCCTACTATAAACTGTGCATGCAAGGGATCTAGGTTGCGTGCTCCTTATGAGACTCTAATGCCTGAAGATCTGAGGTGGAGCTGAGGCAGTGATGCTAGCACTGGGGAGTGGCTGCAAATACAGATTATGATTAGCAGAGAGGTTTGACTGCACAATAAACATAATGTGTTTGAATCATCCCCAAACCATCTCCACCACCCCTGGTCCATTGGAAAAATTGTCTCCCATGAAACTGGTCCCTGGTGCCAAAAGGGTTGGGGACCACTGAGTGAAGGAACACCTTGCCATCTTTGGTGTTGGTAAACTGAGGCCAAAGGCTCTGAACTATGATCCTGGATGAAGCTCTCTCTTTCACATACTTCTCCTTTTAGCAATAATAGCTTTGCAGATTGAAAAAAGGAACAGGTTGATTTTCATGTATTATACAAAAGGAAGGCCACTGACCCCTGGCTGGCTGGCTGGCTCATGGGGTAAGACATTGAACATATCTGTCTACCCTTCCTTCACCTGCTTCCCCGGGGGAGGAGGCATACATAGTGGGTGTTACTGACCAGGATTCATGGAGGAGGGCACTGTGGGTTTTGTAATGGGGTAACATACACCCCAACCAGCTGCTCCTGATTTTAATACTCTTCTCGGGCAAAGGGGTTGTTCTGTGGCATTCTGGGCTACACTGTGTAACAAGGATTGACAGATGGCAATCATAAACATGATTTCCATTTCAAATTTGTGCTACCCCATATCTCTGTCAATTTATGCTCCCAGTTAGAGGGGGTTGAGCTGCCGGGCCTTCTGATAGTCATAGACACAGCCAGCCTTCCACAGTCTAACATCAATTACTTTGAATAATTTTGAGGTTTCTTATCCTTTAATTGCTGATACCTGGAAAGCAGTATGGGATTTTGCCACGAGGTCTATTCACACGCTTATTTTCTTAAGGACGATGACCTGCTTTCAAACTAAGGTGTTCCTCACACCTGTATGATAAATATCAGCTTCTCAGAGAAGTTGCATGATGTGATAGCTTTGAGGGAATTTAAAAAGACTCAAATGTGAGTAGATAATTCGCAATTCTACCTGTAGATGTCAAAACACCTGAGAGTTTCCCCGTTGGCTTTGCATGTCCAAGTAGAAATCTGATTCAAGCTATTTCCTTAGCACATTTGTAAAATGTATACACATGTGACTGTGAATATTTTATTTTTCTCTTGTCACTGTGCTATAAGTTAGTTGGGCCCTGAATCAATCTCTTTGAAAATTGGTAGTCAGGAAAAGAATGTCTTTCTGTTGCGCTACAGGCTACTGCTCAGTTTTGAGAACTCTGCCGGAGAGGAGATCAAATGAGCCCTAGATGAGCCGGCTCTGAGAAGGCAAACCTGCCCAGTGCACAGGCCAGGGCTCGCCTGGCAGCCCTGCACAGAATCCTCTCCTTGTAACCACTCCCTTCTCAGAAATGCAAATGCCACGCAAGCTCTCAGCTTCACAAAAAATTACCAGCACTCATGTCAAGAAAGAAGGGACAAATTCTCAAATTAGCAATTCAAATTTGAGCATATTAAATGACTACATATACAGCACCGAGACAGATGATATACACGTATATTAAAAAAAAAAAAAAAAAAAACAAGCTGAATTTTTACTCGCCAGGGACTTACGGTCTAATATTTCTCATACAAATCCAAAGATGAAAATATAGGACTACACTCTTTCTTCTGATATTAGAAGCCAAATGCTGAGAGGAAAAATGCAGATGAAGGAAAACAGTGGTTTAGAATGTGAAAATGTGCATCTGTCACTTTTATGGGACAAAAGAGCTTTGGGTGCCAGTTTTCTACCTAAAATGTGAGGATGATAATTATGTGCCCTTTAAGTCCCTCTTTTAGCTCTGGGCACTCTGTAATTCTTTTGCCTCTCATTTCCTATAATGGTAATAGAATTAATCACCATCAAGTATAACATTAGCTACAGGCTTTTTATAGATAGTCTTTATCAAGTTGCCTTCTATTGTTTTTTTTTTTTTCTGAGAGTTTTAATCATGTGGCTATTGAATTTTGTCAAACGTCTCTTCTGTATTGATTGATACAATCATATGGCTTTTCTCCTTAAGCCTATTAATATGGTAGATTACATTAATGAATTTTCAAATATTGAACCAGCCTTGCATCCTTTGAATAAGTCCCAATTGGTAATGGTGCATAATTCTTTTTATATACTACTGAATTCTATTTCCTAATATTTTGTTAAGGACTTTTACATCTGTATTTATGAGGGATATTGGTCTGTAGTTTTATTATACCATATTTTTGTCTGATTTTGGTAACAGGGTAACATTAACTTCATACAATGAATTGGGAAATGTATTCTATTTTCTGGAGAAGATTGTGTAGAATTTAATGTTAATTCTTTAAACATTTGGTATAATTCTCCAAGTGAAACCACCTGGGCCTTGTTATTTCTTTTAGGAGGAGTCTTTTTTAAATTATGAATTCAATTTACTTAATAGAGGGCTGTTCATATATATGTTTTATAATGGATGAGTTGTGGTAGTTTGCGGGTTTTTTTTTTCAGGAATTGGTCCATTTCCTCAAAGTTGTGAAATGTATGTGTATAGAGATTTTTGTAGTATTCTCTTGTTATCCTTTTGATATCTACAGGGTCTGTATGCTTTATTACTGATTTGGTAATATATATTTTCTCTAATTTTTTCTTTGTCAAACTTGCTAGAGGTTGGCCAATTTTATTAATCTTTTCAAAGAACCAGATTTTTGTTTCATTGATTTTCCTTAATTGTTTTTCTGTTTTTATTTTCATTGACTTATGCTCTTCATTACTTAATTTTTTTTTTAAATTTTTTGTTGCCCAGGCTAGAGTGAGTGCCGTGGCATCAGCCTAACTCATAGCAATCTCAAACTCCTGGGCTCAAGCAATCCTGCTGCCTCAGCCTCCCGAGTAGCTGGGACTACAGGCATGCACCATCATGCCCGGCTAATTTTTTCTATATATGTTAGTCGGCTAATTAATTTCTTTCTATTTATAGTAGAGACGGGGGTCTCGCTCTTGCTCAGGCTGGTTTCGAACTCCTGACCTCGAGCAATTTGCCCGCCTCGGCCTCCCAGAATGCTAGGATTATAGGCGTGAGCCACCACGACTGGCCCATTATTTAATTTTTAAAATTGCTTCATGCTTGTCTTGCTCTTTCCTTTCTATATTCTTGAAATGGGATTATGGATCTGGTCTTTTGCTCTTTTCTCATGTACGTATTATTGTTATAAATTTCCATCTCAGTGTTGCACTAGTTGTATAACACAAATTTTGATATGGTGTAATTTCATTTTTACTTAGTTCAATATATTTTTCTATTTACCACAAGACTTCCTCTTTGAGATTTTTCAGATGTGTGTTGAGTTTACCAGTGTTTGGAGATTTACCACAAGACTTCCTCTTTGAGATTATTTAGATGTGTGTTGAGTTTACCAGTGTTTGGAGATTTTCTGTTATATTTCTGTTATTAATTTATGGGGCAATTTCATTGGGTCAGAGGACAGAATCCATGTGATTTCAATTCTTTTAAATTTGTTCAATTTTATGGCCCAGTATGTGGTCTGTTTTAGTACATGTTCTGTGGGCACTTGGAAGAATGTGTGTTCTGCTGTAATTGGATGGAATGTCCTATAAATGTCAATTGGATTCTGTTGGTTAATGGTGGTGTCGAATTCTCCTATATCTAATTATTTTCTGTCTAGCTCTATCAATTGTTGAAAAAAGGGTGATGAGGTCTCCAAATATACTTGTGGATTTTTCTGTTTCTTTTTGATTGTCTCAGTTTTTGCTTCACATCTTTTGCAGTTCTGTTTTTTGGTGCATAAACATATAGAATTGCTATATCTTTTTGAGGAACTAACCCCTTAATCATTATTTAGACTTTTTGTGTGTCTCTCTCCATCTCTGGTAATTTTCTTTGCTCTGAAGCCTGTTTACTTGATATTAATGTAGTCATTCCTGGGTTGTTTTTTTTTTTTTTTTTGATTAATATTTGCATGATATATCTTTTTCAATTCCTTTACTTTGAACTTGCATATATTGTTATGTTTGAATTGAGCTTCTTATGGACAACAAATCATTGGGTCTCCTGATCTCTGTCTTTTAAGTGAGGTATTTAGACCATCTACATTTACTATAACTATTGCTACGTTAGGTGTGTCTTTGTTATCGTGGGGTAGAAGCGGAAGTTCCAGCTGTGTTTGTGGTCTCCGCTGACACTGAGATAGTGGTGACCTCATTATTGCTGATAAATCCTGAAAGTCCTGAGTCCTCCACTAGGCTTCCTCTGACACCACCCCAGATGGTAGGAAGCTCAGTGCTTTGCTATTGTTGGTGGAGGAGACAGGCAAGACTCCTCACGTGGTCTCTGCTGATACCATGATGTGGCCTCATTCTCTATTCGACTTTCTGTGACACTACAACACGCCATGGGGTGTACTGAAGCAGCCACAATTGTCAGCTTTGTGTGGGTGGAAGTCTAGGCTCTCCACGTGGATGTATTGCATGTGTCTAGTCAGTTTGGGCTATCATGACAAATTACCATAGACTGGGTAGCCCATAAACAATAGGAATTATTTCTCATAGTTCTGGAGGTTAGAAGTCTGAGATCAGGGTGCCAGCATGGTCAGGTACTAGTGAGTGCTCTCTTCTGGGTTACAGACTGCCAACTTCTTGTTGCATTCTCACATGGTGGAGAACAGGGGGAAACAAGCTATCTTGGGCTCACAAGGACACTAGCTCTCATGATCTCATCTAATCCTAATAACCTCCCAAAGGCCCCACGTCCTAACACCATCACATTGGAGGGGTAGTGTTTCAACATATGAATTGGGAGTGGGGAACGAATATTTAGTCCTTAATAGCACGGGTGTGTGTAGGGTCATAGTTTTTCCGTGGTGTTTGACTGGAGTAGAGTAGTTATTGTCTACAAGGTTTCTGTCTTGCTAAGCTTCCCCTTTCCTGGTCCTTTGGCTAGAAAGAAGAAACTTTCCTGGGAGATTTTTTTTTTTTTTTTTTTTTTGCCTGCACTTACTAGCATTTTTAGGTTGTTGACTTTTTCAGCTCCTTGCCTGATACATGTGATGCTAAAGGAAAACCCAGGAAACCCATCACCATGTTCTTCCTTAGGTCCTGAGGTTTCTAGCTTGCCTGCCTTGCTCTCTCCACCTTTCAGACAAGGCTCTGCCTCTGTGGAGTTTACATTTCTGGTGTGGGAGGCAGACATTAAACCAGTTAATCACACAAGCAATGATTCTGGTGTGGTTTAGAAGACAAAGGTCAGCTCACTCCCGTGAGTTACCATCATTGCGACTACGAAAAGGCATCCACTAAGTGCCTCATTGAACATCAGGCTACAGAAGAAAATCCTACCAAATGTCTGACCCTACTGAACTTATTTAAGAAGCAAGTTTGGTCTCGCTCATTTTCAAAAAGGTTGTGGCAAAGGTGACTGTTTTCTTTACACATCTAAATATAGTAGAATGTCAATGAAAGAAGTTGCTACCCATGGTTCACAATGAAACTATGTTTAGCTACTTAGTATTAACCACTTACAGCATGCAGATGATTCGCACTCCCACTCCCTCTACCCATGCAAATGCCAAAAACCGTTGGTCTCCTTTCAGTCTTCCCCATTTCTGAAAATATCATCTCCATCCACTCAGTCGTTCAAGTTCCAAATCCAAAAGTTATTCCTCTTCTTTCCTCGCCACCCCTGCTACCTCCATCCAGGTCAGCAGCAGGACTTGTCAACTCTCCTCCCCAAATAGCCTGGACCTGATCCCTTCTCATCATCTCTCTGCTGCAGCCCTGGCCAGGACTGCCCAAGAGCCCCCAGACAATCTGTCTGCACCCACTCCTGCCCACAACGTTTTCCCATGGCAGCAGGGTGCTCTTTTCTGGTCTGAATCTAGGCCACATCCCTTCCCTGCTGTATTCCTTCCCAGTGCTTTCTGAACACACTGAGGATGGAAGTCAAGCATCCTACCCAGGACTTCAAAGTCTGCCTTGAACTGACGACTGCCTCTCTCTTGTTCCACCTCCATCTTGAGCCATGGTCCTTTTACCCAGCTTCCTCTAGGCACAGCTGCCATCTTCCTGGTTTCCAAACACCACCATGCTTGCTCCTCTTGGAGGCTTTTGTACTGCCTGCTCTTTCTGCCTAGAATGTTCTTCCTGCTCGCCTTTGATGGCTGGCTCCTTTTTGATTTTAGATTCTGGCTTAAATGTTACCTCCTCTGGGAGATCTTTCCTGACCATCTAATTTAAGGGAACATCTCAGTTACTCTATTAAGTCACCTTTACCAAAATTCTCAGTATAACATATAGCATTATCTGTTCTTTTTCTTGCTTATTTATTTGTTTTCACTCTGTTTTGTCTAATAAAATATAAACTCCATGAAAGAGAAGAGGGGTGTTCTTTGTCTTGTTCACTGTCTGTAGCAGTTGCTTAATAAATGTTTATGGAATGAATGAATGGGGTGGGCATGGACCCTTTTCTCACTGCCCTTGAAAAATGAATCATAGATTAAGGATAGACTGAAATGGCCACAGAAATATGCCAGAATAAGTAATAGGAAATATTTACCAAAAGCAATGTTCTGAGACAATAGAATATATTATCTTAGGAGAAAATGGAATCCCTTTGTTTAGCTCTCTTAACAGGGTACATGTCTTTAAAAAAAAAAAACCTTTTTTACAACAGAAAATGCTAAGTACACGCAAAAGTAAAGAGAATAATAAAATGAAATCCTATGTACTCATCATCTCATCTCAAGGCCTCAATCTATGGCCAATCTTCTTTTATATCTCTACCCTCTCCTGTCCTTGACTTAATATCTATTTTGAAGCAATTGATCCCAGACACCATATCATTTCATCATTATATTAAAAACCTGCTTTTGCTGAAATTGTTTTGCTTATTTAATACATATAAAGACTTTTTATTGAAGAGGTTAAAACATGAATTTGAACTAATCTGCTTAGATTAAAACCCTGACTGCCAATTACTAGTTATAAGACCTTGGACAAGGTACTTACACTTTGTGCCTCCATTTTCTTACCCATAAAATGGGAATAATTAATAGTGCCTGTCCTATGGGGCAGCTGTGAGGGTTTGATATGTTAATAGATATTAAATAGCTGAGATAATTCTTAAGCTATAGTACGTACTTATAAGTATTATTATTTTCAGAGGCAATGGAATAGACAATATGACCTATTAAAGTCTCCTCCAATTCTACAAACTGAATAAAATTAGAATTAAAATTTTATTGAAGCTGAATTAAATTCGAAGTTGAATGAAAATGATGCCACCTTTTGTTCCTATCCTCAGTATGTACAGTGGAAAACAGAATGACAGGATTTTGATTGTTGAACTTCGGGAACCTCGGGAAATGTGCTTTCAGAAAAATGCTAGAGAAATTCACTCACATGAAGGTGAGTGACTATGGTTGCTTAACACACACAGCGACATCATTAGCATCATTTGTGTTTTAACCATTTTATGCCTTCCTGTTGTGGAGTCTCAGTCATCAACAGGCCAAACAAGTCTTCTGAGCATCTGCCAAGTCCAATACCTGTGGAGCTGCCTGTGTAGATGCCTGCCCCCAGTGTGGAAACTACTGTGGCAAATAACTCAAATGAGCACTGTGGAGAGAGCCCTCTTCTCCAATAGGGTCTCTGCTCCTTCTAGAAATACAAGGCAGCACCTTGTATACCAACAGCCATGTGTGCAGGGACAAGGTGACTGCTCTGGGGAAGAGGAAGGGACTCAGAAGGGTGCAATCTAAGGATCACTCTGCAGGCAGGCCCTTGCTTACATTTGCAAGTATTTGAAAATACCAGGGAGATTTTAGACAGAATTGTTCAAGTCATGGGCAAAGCTAGCTTCCCCGTGATTAGAATGGTCAAATAATGGCAGCACAGAGGCTACGTAGGATGCTTAAAAATAAAGGGAAGTAAAAATTCAAGTGTGTGTTGTGGAAGTGAAAACTGCAAAAGGAAGTGTTGTCTCTTCCCAGGTTTTCTCTCTTTTTCTCCTGGCCACAGAGAGGCCCACAGCACAGAAGCTGAGCACGGACAACTGCCCAGATCAGAAGAGGATGATTAATAGGGAAACCATTCCCAAGCATCTGCGAAGTGTTCGCTGAACAGAATGATAGCAGAATAGCCTGTCTGCCATCATGAAATCTAGTACCAAGTACCAAAATTAGTCAAGGTTACCCTCAAAATCAGCCAAACTGAAAAGCTGAGCTTAGTTAGATCATGGTTCATATCTTTAACAGCAATGCTAACAAACCCCTCTCTTAACAAGTCCGTACTCTTCAGGGACTTTGAGGTTTAATAACAATAATAACAATATTAGTAATAATATCTAATGTTTAATGAGCACTTGACTGTGCCTGGTACATTTTAAGAGCTTCATTATTAATAATAATATAAGTTAATATTTATGTTGTATTGCTAATCATCTAAGTTGATATTAGCAAATCAATATAAGTTAATATGTGCCAGGCAATGATCTTTTTCATGTATATTATTAATAATTCCTTTAGTACTAACAACAACCTTAAAAGGTAGGTACTAATGGACATACTTTAATATGTCCAATTTATAGATGAGAAGACTGAGGCAGAGGGGTTAAGTGACCTGCTGCAGGTCACAGAGCTAGTAAGTCGCAGAGCCAGGCATTGAACCCCAGACACATTGACTCTGGAGTCTGCTTTGCTAATGACTAGAAGGCTTAGTCTTCCAGAAAACACAAGGCCTCTGTAGCTGGCACCAGTCCTTCCCACAGTGATGCTGTTGAGTGCACAGTTCTGTTCTGCATGCTAAAAGATGGGGCACTGAGCAGGGAAGGTAAGGAGAAGACATCAGTCCTCCTCTCAAAACACAAACAATGTCATGGAATACCTGGGAGAACATTGAAATCACACCTCTAGCCACTGCATTAGTCAATGTCAAAGAACAAAGCTTGGACCAAAAGTTCCCATCTTTGGGGGTCCCAGAACTCCCAAAGAGCACTAAACTTTAATAAGGAGGCTTTGAATCTCTAGCCAAACCAACCATCGTCCCTTGACTGAATAAATAATATCTCGTACATATATGTATTGCACTTTTCATGTGTATGCAGAAGATGTGATTGTGAAAATAAATATTCATTTGAAATGGCCACTGAATTCAGATGAGGATGGCATTAATTTATTTTTTCAACTCACAGACATTAAAAGCATATCCTAAGTTATACGTGCAATTTTTGTCACTAGAAAAAAAGTTGGGAACTATTGGCTTCGTCGGGGAGCACTTCATGGTGTACAGGAAAGGGAGAAGTCATGTGGGTTAAAGTGGTTCAGAAGGACTCATGGAAGAGGTGGAAATTGAGCTGTGGTTTGTTATCCTGTCAGCTATTACTGTTTCACGAACTGCCCCCAGACCTCAGGTGTGTGACATAATACACACAATTTTGCTCACTACTCTGGGTCTGTTGATATGAGCTGGGCTCAGCAGGGCCCATGTATGTGTCTGTGGCTAGTGGTGGCAATCTAGGCGGTCTGGGTGACATTTGTTGAGCTCCCTTTCAAACCCCGGGGCTTGGCTCAGTCCTGTGGGCTGACTCAGCTCTATGTTGTTATCCCAATCTTCAGCAGTCTGGTGGGGCATGTTCTCATGGTGTCATGGGGGAGGACAGAGGAGCCAGGGACAGAGTGGAAGAGCACAAGGGCCACTGTCACTTCCTCTTCATTCAATTGGCCAAAGCAACTCACCAGACCAGACCAAGTGCAAGATCTAGAATGGTCCCATCTCATTCTGGATGAGCAGGCGGCTCATTGCTCCTGCCTCTAGAAGATTCTCTCTCTCTACTGAAGCAGCATCTTCCTCAGATGTGAGTAGCTGTGAGTCACATTGCAAAGAATATGGATATAGCAAGCTTTGTAATCTGTCTTCTACAAGTAGTTCACTTGATTACTCAGGATTTACAGGCACTTCCGGTGGCAGCGGAAGTAGAGTGTTTTTTCGGTTGTATCTCTCCAACAGCAATATGTTGTGCTGTGTGATGCGGGTGAAAATAAGACACTAAAGTACGCTAACCAGAAGATTCTCTGGGCTACACTGAGACCTCTTCAGGTGTCTTAGAACAGAAAGAAATGCCATGTGAGCATTCTCAGACTTTGGGCTCAATCCAAAAGAGGCCTTGGCCACGGGAAGGGAAAGGGGAATGGGACCCACATCGTGCCGTACATGTGCCACATCTTTGCCACCTGCGCCTTAGAACATTTTAACCATTCGAAGCACTGTCTTCTGCTCACTCCTAAGGAAGGAGTAGTATTCCCATGGGAAGCAAAATTCCATGGTGGCAAGAGCACGAGGTCTGCTCTGGTTCTAAAATTAGAACGGGACCAACAGAACAAAGATTTTTATGTGTGCATTCTGGTCATCATTTGAAACACTCCCATACAGTGATCATATTGTTCAAAGCAAATTTCATTACCCACAGGCCTAGCCATGGGTTGCTTTTTTAGAACTCTCTTTGTTTCAGATTTGCTGAGTTATTCAGACTGTTAAAAAGCCGAGTGCATGTAAGAGCCCTAAATCAAGTCATCTGTCTAGAATATTTCCTTTGAGGAAAGTTCCTTTTTTCATTCTTTCTCTCCACCACTCTTCCCCCTCTCCACCACCACCACCCTTCTTTAATGAAAAGACTTCAAAAGGTAAATTGCTTTACTTTTCCTCTAATGGTATCCTGGAAAGAAGAGGCAGCCTTTTGAAATACACATCTTCCTGTGAATGCCAGGAAAAAACATGTGCACAGTTGTTATCGGCTCCTGCCATCAAAATTCCTTAATTTAAAAAAGTATTCAACTGTCTGAATTAGGTTGCAGACTCTAGGGCTATGTATCCTGTAGGTGGTATTTCTTGGTAATATAAAAGAGCATTTAAGAAAGGATATGCCACTCAGGATGGAAAAAGTATAGACAATGGAGAGTAACAGAGACACTGGTTTTGGAGGAGAGAAGAGGTGGGTAGGAGGCAAAGTGGAAAGAATTGCCCACAGGAGCGACAATCCAGTGAATTCCATTGTAGGTAGGTCAGCAAGCCACTGCTGCCTCTTGCCATAGATTTTGCTACATATGCCTAAGAGTAGATGTGCCTTTAGGTTTTCACAACCAAGAGACCAACCTCTAGAAAAATATTAATCCCTTCCACTCAAACCATCATCCCAACATTTCTCCCAACCTCGTGCTTTACAAAGAGATCTTACCGCCCTATAACACAGGGTTTCTCTCTTTCCGCACTATTGGTATTTTGGATTGGATAACTTTTTGTTGAAGGGCGCTGTGCTGTGTATTGTAGCATATTTATCAACCACCCCTGGCCTCTTCCAAACATCAGTAATACCACCTCTCTTCCTGCTGTGACAATCAAAAATGTCTCCATACATTGCCACATGTCCCCCGGGGGGACAAAACCACCCCCAGCTGAAAACCACTACTTTAACTCATTGCACCCCACACTGCTGAGAAAACCACAAATGGCTGAGAAAAGCAGATGGGCAGGTAGAAAACATGGCTGTTATTTTCGTATGCACCCAGGGAATGAAAATCACCTCCAATTTTCTAACCTATAACAGATAATTTAATTCAAATGCAAAAATGATAACAAGGAAGAGCCTATTTCTGTAAGAAATGTGGTGAACTCTGTATGTGCCTTTCGGTGTGAAATACGTGAGCAGGAGTCAGTCACAGCTGGGCAAGTTTTAGGAAGAGACATAATTATGTGAAGAAAGGGAGAGCAGTAGCTGGAACCCACTGACTTCACTTACTCTATTCCTGAGGCTAACATTGAACACGTTCCATTTATGTGCTGTCTTTACATTCTGAGTCAGAATGTCACCTTGTGAGACCAAGTGGAAGAGTCATCCGGGGACATCACATGAGAATTAAGATTCCTCTTTCACCTTCAGGTGGATGGGCTTCCCTCACCTTTGTGGCCCAAATGTGTGTCAGCACCTGCACCAGCTCATTGCTCCTGTTTCTAGAAGATTCTCTCTTTCTACTGAAGCAGCATCTTCCTCAGACCTAGAAATAGTTTCTTATTTTACTTGCACAATGCATAGAAGGCCCTTAATAAGGAACTGATTATGCCCATACAAACTCACTGTAGGTAAATTCAAATTGTTAGGTAAATAGATAGCATGGGATTCCGGGTCCAACATTTCATACTCTAAAACCTGACAAAATGGCTACAGAAATTCTAGCATTTTTATGGCTATTTATATAGTTATTTCCAATAGTAAATTAATAATGAATGCTACTTAGCTGCCGTCTAAAATATGTTCGAAATTATAAATACAGATGACTTATTTTCCTCAGGATATGTTTTTTAAATATACACCAAGCAAATGGCGTCCAAAATTTATCCATGTCCAGACCTAAAATATTTGTGTAAAATATACATGTATTTGTGATATTTGTGCCTACATATTATACACTGGGAATATATTTAATAGATTGTGAGAGTGATTTGTATTTGAGCACTATTCACTTGTTTGCTCTAATCAATGTGTTTTGATATGATACATTTATGAATAATAAAAAATGCAATGGATAACTATCTTTTTATTCCAGAGGAGACATTTTTAGAGACTCAAATAAATGTTCTTTTGTAAAAAATACGCATTTTTTTTTTTACTCACATCTTGCATTTACTGACATCTCCAATAAGCCCAGAGAAATAAAGTATTAGACTACTGGGAAATCCCTGTCACTTGGTTAGAAATCTCAGAATAAAAGCCTCTGATAAACCGGAAATATGACAGGTAATTTCAACAGCCACTGCTAACGACTACGCATATTTCATTAACACAAGAAGCTGAACTGCAAATCCAAAAGACTGTGACTGAATTAATCAGCCTGGCTTCCTTTTATGATGAGAGCTCCTTTAGGGCATGCTAATAATGGACCTCCTTGTTCTACTTCAGATAGGAAATGTCAGAACAACAGCTATGATAAGACTTAGGATGTGAAATGACCTACGCCTTTCAAGTTTCACAGAGTCGCCTCTCTTCGGTCTGTGTTTGAATCTGATGACTCCACTTGAGTATTTAATGAAATACATGGTCAAGAGTGAGCCCTGCATCTTGCCTTCATTCCTCCCCCGGGGGCAGCTCTCTGTTCCCCATCCTACCCCCACCACCCGCCCCTCCACCCAAGAGACTGAGGACAAAGTGATAAATTCACCCCCCCCCCAAAAGTAAACAATGTTTTAAAAGATCTTTCTTTTGGAGAACAAATTTAAAATGCAATGCCAATAAAAGCTCAGTTAGGTATTTGACTGGCATCTTACTGTCTGCACTGAATCATGGGGGTTTCTGTAGCCCAGGATTGGTAAATGTATACAGGGTGAGCCAATCGCAGGACACAAGACAGGTCAGACCTCCTGCCACACGCTGTGAAGTTGAAACAAAAACACCTGCAGCTGCCCAGGAAAAGGAGTAGCCCTGATTCAAGCTGCAACACAGACAGCAATAGGGACCAGAAATGGCCTCACAGCAGAAGGACCCTAGAAATATTGACCAAATAAATAGATGAGTATATTACCACAAATACCCCTGGATCCTGTTTTAGAATAAGTTTATTGCAAGAAAAATTAAGCTAACAAATTAAACATTCATATGACAAAAAATCCACTGGATGATTCTTTTACAAATGTCCCCCTAGGACATTTAAAATGCAGTGGATTAAGTATGGAAGGTTATAACCAAAGCAGTGCAGGAAGTTTAGGGTATGTTCTTGCTTTGCGTCTCTTTCATATTTTTTTTTCCCTCTGAAATAAATACATGTGACTTGTTTAAAGGGAAAATAATAGAATTTGTTTTAAAAAGCAGTTGAATTTACAAAAGTGGCATTTCTACAGACCTTGTCTGAATTAACTTTCTATTCACAGGGCCTTACAGCTGATGCCAATTCTTCTGTGGCCACGGGCTGTGCGCTCGCCTTGTTTGACGCTGCACCCTTTTGTGGGAGAAGAAAGCTGAGGTCCAAAGGAGGTGAGTGACCCACAGTCACCGTCAGTGACTGGCACGGATGGAGTCACAACCTAGGACTGCGTTAGCAGAGGGATGTGCTTAAGTGATAGTGACAGGCTAAATGCAAAGGGAAGTTGGGCAGTGTCTCAGCTTGGGCTGCTGTAATAACGCACTATAGACTAGGTGGCTTGCAAACAATAGAATTTTATTTCTTACGGTTTTGGTGGCTAGAAGTTCAGGATCAGGGTGCCAGCGTGCTCAGGTTCTGGTGAGGGCTGTGTTCTGAGGGGCAGACTGCCCACTTCTCATTGTTGTATCCCCACATGGTGGCAAAGAATGTGAGAGAGCTCTCTGGGGTCCCTTTCAGAAGGTAATTTGATTATAAGGTAACGAGGGTCCACCCTCATGACCTAATTATCTCCCAAAGGCCCCAGGTTCTAACACCATCAGGATTGGGAGTTAGAATTTCAACATATGAATTTAAGGGAGACACAAGCATTTAATCCATTGCAGGCAGTTTCTGCCAAATGAAGTTATTGGATTCTAGTATGTCTTGATTGTTCTCAGATAAATGATGCCATTCCTTTGGTCTCTTTGGATGTCTGGATATTGGTACAACCACCAACCGCATGTGTGACACCAAATGGTAAATGACAGTGCTATTGCCATCACATTCATTAGCATGCGCTTGACTTGAATACCTGAAACAATTATAATTGAGTTTTTCCTTGGGAAAAATTCCACTAGTGTGTTCAGTTTTCTGTATTGTGCATGCCAAAGCTGAGTTTGCAGCCGCATTATGTAGTACAAATCAATTTACCAACACTTTCAGCATCAGTTTTCACGGGGAAGAAAGCAATTAAGATTTAGAGCAGGTGCTGCTTTGGGTATTAATTGTAAAACCCTGTGGAACGCGTTGAAATGTGCGGCATAATTCTTAGAAACATCTTCGAATTGGAAAATGTTTCCTTGTTTTTTTTAAAGAGACAGTCTGAAGCAAATTCGAAGTGTAAATATTTTAAGGTGCGTAATAAAAATGTGAGGCTTTCTGAAACTTAGGTTATGAAAGGAATCGATGCTATTAAATGATTCTACAAGTGACGAGGTTGTGAGCTATTTTGATCTGGCAAATTAAAAAATTTGATATGCATAATAAAATAAAATACCAGCAGCCCAAATATAGAGAATAAAGGTCTACCGTCCCTGGTAGGTGTGGTTCTGGGTGTTTCCAGTTCAAGGGGGTGCCTAGGGAACAACAGAATGAGAGGTTGGGATGCCACAAAATGCTGATGGAACTACTCCTTAATTCGATCCAGGAGTGGATGGATGTGGCCACTTCTGCCCCAGAGACAGCTCCCAGCCAGGATGGCAGTGTGGAATGCCTGGGCCCACAGTACCAGTTATTGATTTGCATACATGTGGATGGCACATCCTGCCTCTGCCCTACATCCCTGGGACAAGCCATGTCACAATGGGATAGCATTTACAAAGAGGCAATAGAATCTCAAATATGAGCCCACAACCAAAATTATGTAACATTGTAGGGAAACAAACAACCTATGAGAGACACCAAAACTTATAAAAAAAAAGAACTGAAATAAAAGCTAATAAAAGAATGAAATGGGATCATTAAAAGAAGTGTTATTCTGAATAATATCTTCAGAGGGAATAGGAGATCACACATCTCTGAAACAAAAACAGGTTGTATGACTAATAGAGGACTTGGAAATAAAAATTATAATTATTGAAATAACAATTTCAACAGATGAACTATTAATAATAGAACAGACAAAGCTTAAAAATGAAGTGGGGGAAAATGGAGCTAAGAAATTTTCTGACAGTTCAAAAGGATAAAAAGATGGAAAATGGGAAAGGAATGAAAGGTCTTAAAGAACATCTCTAAACCTTGTAACTTCTATCTTAAGGAAGAGAACAGAAAGTAGAGAAGAAATAAAATCTTAAAAGCAGTAGAAGAATATTTCCCTGAACAGGATTATGGCACTAATTGGATAGATTTCATTTCTACTCTCAGAAATTGAATATATCAGCAATTACAATAGAATAAATGGATTATATTCATTTGTTAAATACTCTCAGATTGGGTTTAAAAAAGCAACAATATAACACAACTACATGCTGCTTACAAGAGATGCAATTATGACACAGAAAGGTGGAGAAAGATTTGCAAACCTCAATTGTGACAACATTAATATCAGACAAAATAGAATTCAAGGCAAAATGAAAAAGCATTAAAAGAAACAAAGTGCATGTTTCATATTGTGAAGAGGTGCAAATATCTAGGAAATTATAACATGAACCCTCATGTAAACAACAAATTGCCTGAGTTACATAAAGCAAGAACTAGCACAAATACAAAGAAAAATAAACAAATTTACAATCCTAAAGGGAAATTTTAAAGTATTTTCCACTAAAATGGATAGACATATACATAGGATCCAACTGATAACATTAATGAACTTGTTCTAATACACATACATATATTACAGGTTACAAAATAATATTTACACAAAAACAAAAGTATATGTGTGTAGATATAAAAACATACTTTTTAAAAACATACATGGATTTTTAAAACTGTCCATGCATTAACGAAGAAAATCTTAAATTATGAAATTCCCAATCAAGCAAAATTCAGACCCAAATGGAAAAATCTGTAACATTTACAGAAAGGCATATAATGACAACTGAATAAATAGAGATTCCGAGTTCCTATATTAGAAGTTCCATCGTCTTCCCCACTTTTTTAACCTCTGTGCTTCTTGTCTTGCTAAACCAGCTGCCTGTGGATGAGGAAGCTGCCTCCTCACTGCAAGGGATGGTCCTTAGTTCAGGCGACTGGGGACCAGGGGACCTTGTCCTTCTTGAGGGCCCTGCTGAGGACTGGTGGGGTGGGTTCTTCCAAACATGATATATCTCTTCTGCATCAAGCTGCTTCATTCTCCCCCAGGAAGCAAAAACCCTTATTTCCATTTTTTTAATTTTCCCAAGGCAGCTCTTATGTGACATAATTCCCATTCTTGAATTTTCTGCTTTTCAACAATTGCACGCACATATTGGGGAAAGAGGATATTTCAGAAGCTGCTTCCAGGGACAAAATAATTCTCTATTCTGCTCCTAATCACTCCTCCTCCCCTTGGACTATTTCTGATCACCCATGAATAGTAGAGCTGGGAAGGGGGCTTAGGATCCTGAGTCACCCCTGAGAGCTCCATTTGAAGCAGTCATTGCAACTTCTGTGCCTCGAAGTCACTCTCTGTCAACAGCTGTCAGGGACTCTCAGTGGGAGGGACACCCAAACCTGATTCTAGCACCAGTTGACCATTGGTAAGAAGGAGGTCACCTGGCATTGGAGAGGGTGATTAAATTAGCCACAGTCTGTTTGTGTTTCTCTGAGAATTCCTCAAAACCCCCTAAACAAGCTGGGATTATATTTTGCAGATTATACTTCTCAGAGATTCTAATTCAAGGGAAAAAACGTTTGTAATGTTACCATGAGCCTGCCATCTTTTCCCTCTTTTTTTTCTCTCTACTAGATGATCTTCTCTTTCCACACACTTTTCAGTAACTCTTCTTCCTCATCTGTGTGTCCACTTTCTTCCTAATGCCCTTAAAACCCCCTGCCAGCCTCATACCCACAATGCCCTTCCCCATTTGTATATTACTACCCCTCTCTCTCTTTTTTCAATTTCCCTGCGTCATGAGCAAGGCAATTCACAGTTTCTTGAATCGGTCCATTAAAGATGTTGTGTTTGGATCATTGCTCCTCCTTTCCTCCTAGCTCACCCCTGTCTCGAGCTCCCAGCCTCTCTTCCGGCTTAGCATTTTCCAGAACAAAAGAGCCGGTGCAGGGAGAAGGCTGGAGAGGAGGCTCAGATGCAGAAAACTCAAATACCCACAGGGTCCAGGCAGGTGATCTGCGTGAGTGAATGGACCAGATGGCAAATTGGCAAGCGTGTGCCCAGCTAAAGGGAGCAGCTGCTACTCAGCTCCCCCAATTGGTGCCAGGTGGGAGAGGAGCCGCAGAGCTGCCAAAGCTCTCAGTTTTTAAGTAGAAGTCAGAAATATCTTTGTTATCAGGAACATCTCAGGCTGCCCAAACGCTGCACAATTCTTCAGCTAGACTTGGAAACCCGTAGGAGGTAATTACTGGCTGTAGCTTGAAGCTTGCAGAAGATTGCTGTCTCCCACCTGGGGAACAGGACCCAAACAAAGGGAAGAGCAGATGGAAGGCCAGTGAGAGCCACGCTCCCTCCCTTTTCTCCCCAGGACAGACTCAACTGAACAGCTGATATTGATCATTCAGTTATGATATGTCAGGCCCTGTGTTAAGCACTTTCCATGAGTTAGACCATCAAATCCTCACGATAATTGTGAAGGTAGGCCTGCCGGCTTTGGCAAATCAAAACACAGGATGTTCAGTTAATATTGGGATTTTTTGCTTGTGATATACTTATAAAAACATGTTATTTTTCTAAAATCCAAATGTAACTGAGCACATTGTGTTTTATCTGGTGAAACTGCCTGAGCATGCCGGACTATCATAACCTCATTTACAAAAGAGGTTGGTCATTTGCAAGTTGCTCAAAGTCACCCAGCTAGAAAACAGTGGTCAGGATTGAGGATTCAAACCCAGATCGCATTTGATTCCTAAACCCACACTTAACCTCCACACTAATGGTTTGAAAACTTTGCTCCACTGATTTTGTGGGCCTAGGAATTAGAAAGTTATCCCAACATTAAGGATCTTTAAAAATTGTGTGTTTTTATTCTGATGATAATTTTAAATGATTGCTTAATAGTTACACAGATTAAAAGTTGAATTCTGATTTAAACTAATTATGTGAAAACATTTATGAGAGATTTGGAAAATTTGAACACAGACTAGATATCATGTTGAAAAATGTGATAATGGAATTGTGATTGATTTTCTGTTAAAAATAGTCCTTATCATTTAGAGATAAGTGTTGAAATGTTTATGAACAAAATGATTGATGTCTAGGATTTGGGGCATAATAGAACAGTAGGTATATAAATGAAGGGTAAGAACAAGATTGACCATGAGTTGATTATTGTCAAAGCTGGGTGATGGTGTGCATATGAGCTGCTTTTATCAGTTGTATCTCTATGCTTTTGTATGTATTTGAAAGTTTCCATAATACAAAGTAAACTAATTACATCCCTTATATAATGACAATTTGCAACTAAGAGATATTTGCATGAAACCAAGTAGTTTCTTAAGTCAGCATTTATGAAACCAAGGTCCCATGTTCTTGGGATTCTTGGAAATTGTATTTTCTTTGGAAGAAGTATATATAATTTTCAAACTTGAGAAATGCCAAATACTATAATATCTTATTGTGAAATATATACAAATTTAACCAAAATACTCCTAGCATTTTAGGGCTATTGAAAATCTATTTCTTTGAGTAATTTCAAAGAAATAGAGGATAAAGGATTTTTTTAATGTCTTTTGTTAATTTCAGTATAATATGGGGGTACAAATGTTAAGTTTACATACATTGCTTTTGCCTTCCCTCCCCCCTCAAATCAGAATTTCAAGCGTGTCCATCCCCCTGACAATGCACATCGCACTTACAATGTATAAGGCTTTTTTTTTTTTTTAAGAATTTTTGCTTCTATAGGTAGGTGGCAAAATTTTCAGACCATGCGACCAGATAGCTGTACATACTTCTAACATCCAGTGGAAGAAATTCCAAGACTGCTCTAAGTTTTATAAAATATGTTTGTCCTGGGAATAGCTACTGAACTAGCTTGGTGGGACTGGGAAGACTTCTCTTTACCAAAAATTTTTAGGCAAGGGGACAATGACTGTGTAACCCCAGAGAGGTTATTCCTGCAGAGCTTCCTAAGAACGTGTCCTTCTCCTTGACACTTGCCACTGGCTGGCTGCCTTCCATGCGCATGTCTTTGTCTTCTCTTCAGCTCAAAAAACTTTCTTGGGAATGTTCTAGATTTTGGCATTTTGGTCACAGCACTTTGTGTTCAGCAGCACCATCGGGGAACATGTTAGAAATGCAGCATCTCAGCCGGGTGCAGTGGCTCACACCTGTAATCCTAGCACTCTGGGAGGCCGAGGCAGGCGGATCGCTTGAGGTCAGGAGTTTGAAACCAGCCTGAGCAGACCCTGTCTCTACCAAAAATAGAAAGAAATTAATTGACCAACTAAAAATATATATACAAAAAATTAGCCAGGGATGGTGGCGCATGCCTGTAGTCCCAGCTACTTGGGAGGCTGAGGCAGTAGGATTGCTTGAGCCCAGGAGTTTGACGTTGTTGTGAGCTAGGCTGATGCCACGGCACTCACTCTAGCCTGGGCAATAAAGTGAGACTCTGTCTCAAAAAAAATAAGTAAAAAAATAAAAGAAAAGAAAAGAAATACAGCATCCCAGGCCTGCTCCAGAGCTGCCAAATTGGGATTAGACATTTTAACAGGACCCCCAAGTAATTCATGCACATATTGCAAATTGGGAAGCACCGCTGTAGACAATAGCTAGTCCTGTTCTAACAGAAAAGTCTCTCTCTGAATCTTGGAAGGAAGGCCACATTTGTCCTTCTAAACTTCCAGCTAAAAGACCATACCATCTTTCTGTCTCTATGACCCAGTAAACCTCAGCTCCGCTGGAGACAGGCTTTCTGCCCTGACACGGTAGCTGCCCTAATGGCTCGATCATCTTCTCACCAAGCCTGCTTCTCTCTGAGTGTCAACACACATCTGTAACCCTGGACTCCCCAGACCCGGCAAAGGGCAGGGTGGAAGGTGGCTCACCTCCACTCTCAGACCATGATGGTGGCAATAGTGTAACAAGGACATCTTTATGTCCTATGGGCCTGCTCTTGCCTGCTGCTCCTTTTCACTTGATTTAAACTCCAAGAGGCTCATTTATTCCATATCTCTCTGCTGTTTGGTTTGGAGCTCCTGGGCATGGCTGTTTGTGCTTTACTCCCTGTCCATGTCCCTGAATTGCTGCAGAGTGAATGTCTGGGGCCTTGGCCTGCTTATAAATCCAACCATGGCAGAGAAGCTGGAGGTGGCAGAGTGGTCAGGCTGACCTGACTATGCTGTAGATCCCTTCTAGAAATTTGCTAATCTCATGACCTTGAATCCTTTCCAGGCAGCCCCCCCAGCCAGCTTCCTCATCCAAGCTCCTACTCCTTGCTACCCAAGGCTGCTGTTATACTTGGCATTTACAGTCCCTTGTGTCAAAAAAGAAAAAAAGAAAAGGCATATTAAAGCCATAGGATGACACATAGTATCTGGAAAATGCCCAGCTTCCTTTCTCTGGTCAGCTGAGATCATTTTTCCCTCTCCTATCTGGTATTTTACAACACTATACTTGCAGATTCATTTTCTGCTTATACCATGAGATGCTTTTCTTCCTAACAGCTCTATTTGGCTTCTAAATATCATTCAAATATTTAAAGGACCAGGCTTTTTTCACCCTAAATACTTTAAAGCACTTAAACAGGTACCAAATTATTTCCTCAGTCTCTCTGGCAGGATCCCTCATGTGTTATGGCATGTGGCAATGACAGTGAACTCATCACAGGTTCAGTGAATCTACTGGGTAGAGCTCTGGGATGTCTCTTGCAGATGACACTTCTATGGTTGTCTCAACACGGCTGTGTACTTAGGTGGCACGAACTCAGCATGGGAACCAGTCCTTCACCTGTGGAACCCACGCAGGGCATGGTGCAAAATGAAAATGTGAGGTCCCTTGTTCAAAAATGATTAAAGATTTCAAGGCAACGACAGCAGAACAGTAAACCAAATGTGAGGACCTTTTGAGCTCAGCACCTGGTGCGACAGCCCAGGTCACATGGTCTTGAAGCTGGTGCTGCTCTGTGGGTCCCTAACACGTGAGTGAGAGTGTGTGTATACACAAGATTCTGGCAGCCACACAACCTAAGATTTCAGAGTGACAATGACCCTCATATGTCCAACCTCCTGTTTGGAAGAGGTAATTGATATATACATAACCATGTATTTTTAAATTTTTTATTTTTAATTATTGGGATGTTCAATAGTTACACATTTTTTATGGGGTAACTGTGATATTTTAGATACAAGCCTACAATGTGTAATAATCAAATCAGGCTCATCGGGGTATCTACCTCCTCAAACATCTATCATTTCTTTGTGTTAGGAACATTCCAATTCTACTTGTTTAGCTATTTTTAAAATATAATAAATTATTGTTAACTCTAGTCACCCTACTGAATACTAGATGTTGTTCCTTCCATCTGACTATATTTTTGTAGCCATTAAACATCCCCACTTTATCTCCACCTCCCCGATACCCTTCTCAGCCTCTGGTAACCATCATTCTACTCTCTTATCTCCATGAGTTCATTTTTTTTTTAAGCTCCCACATATTAATGAGCACATGTGATATTTGTCTTTCTGTGTCTGGCTTATTTCACTTAATGTTCTCCATGTTACCTTCTCACTTTAGCAAACTTTTCTGGGGCTCAGAGAGTTGCAATTCCCACGGTCTCAAAAGAATTCAGTAACATTAGGGCACTAGACCCAGGCTTCCACCATGGCAAAATGTTTCTCAAGGAAAGAACAATTGGTATTCTTTCTCTCTGCTGCTTGTGCATGTGAGAGAAGTTGGAGAAGACAAAAAAGCAAAGTCAGTCCGTCCTGGAGCAGCCAGAATATTCTCTGCTGGGGGCGTCCAGGTGAGTGAGCAACTGGGCACTGCATACTGGGTTGCTGGCAGGAGGAATTCCCCAGGCGTCAGTCAGATTGGCAGAATTTGCTTCCAGTGAAATTGGTGGCAGCTTTTACCCAGGCCCACTGCCACTCCTTCCTCCATGGCATTGGAGGACCATCTGACCCCCACCAAGAAATCAGGAGGAGATTCAGGCCTTTCCAGACTAATTTGAAAGCCTTTAAAAGATTCAAAGGAGTCCTTTGTAGTAGACCTCAGGCATCTGTAGGTTGGTGGCAGACACATCCGTGGGGCAAGAAGTCTTCCAGCACCCCCAATGCCACTATGGTGACAGCCACCCATTACTCATGTTCTACCTTGCCTGAAGAAGGAAGCCCAATCTATCTCCTTGGAAGACTTGCCTGGGACTTGTGGACATGCCCAGGTTTGGCTGAGTAAGACCAGCAGGTATGAACAAAACAAGTCAGTAAACATCACTAGAAAAGACTAGACTGGCTCTTGACTAGGGGCTGCTGAGCAATGTTGACCCCCTCTTCCTCTTTGGGAACAACATAAAACACCCAAAGGGAAACCAGTGACCTGCATGGTCGCTGTGACTCTGAGCAGATGTATGTTTTTTTTTCTGGGGACTGCAGGATTCTTACGGGTGTCAGGCAGGATGAGGGTGTGCTACGACTTTGGTTTAATTTAATGGAGACACAAAGCATTAAGCTTCAGGCGTGTGGGTATGTGTTTAAAGTTACTGTCACACCCAAAAGTGAGTGCCAGGAAGGAAACTTCACATTTTTCATGCCCTGCAGCTTCTTTGCCTTCAGATCATCCCCGACTCACTGCCTGTGCCCGTGCCAAGGAAAGCTAGCATCTACGGGTTGTCAGTGCATGGCAGAAGCCAGCCTGAAATAGATGTTCAGTGAATGGATGGATGAACGAATGAATGAATGAATGAACAAATTAATTAATTAATTTACCGCTCCTGGTCTTGGCCCACCACCAGATGGGAACAGATGAAGGTACATTCTGTGAGAAGCAAGTTAGATTGTTCTAGTGCGATACTATATTGACTACCAGGAAACTCAACTCTTCTACAAGTGCTAACTAGATTGTTCTACCATGTCTGCATGGTAATAAACTTATGTAGCCTATTGTGGAGGGTATACATTTAAAAAGAAGAATGCTTTAATTAAGGTATTTATTTTATTATTAATGATATAATGTATAAAATGCCTTGGGATTCACTAAGATGAAAGGAAGCAATACAAATGCGAGCTATTATTATGTCTCTTATAATTACAGCCTGCGTAAGCAACAGTTCCTTATAAGCACTCATCATCCAAAGTGCCCCATCACGCTGCTCTAACAAAAGGCAATTGTTGGAAGGGTCAACAAAGCCATAGGATGCCATTTTAATAGGATTTGGGTTAGCTCATTATTTATAGGAACACTTTGGTATAAGTCAAGTACCTCAAATTCCATTGGCCAAGCCTGGAACATACATTACATTTTAACACGTTCCCAGGAATATATTTATTCCCAGGAATATATTTATTATACCTCCCGAGGCAGGGAGTGCCCACAGTATAAGAATGTTGTTCTCCATCTTGCTTGCTTATAGCCTGAGTTATTTCAAAGCTGGGGAACAGGATTGGGGTGGAAAAGGGTGATAGGCCCGTTTCATTTCTTCTGGGTCTATGGACCAAGTCCTGGATTGACTCAACATGCATCTTCTTTCTTTCTTTTTTTTTTGAGACAGAGTCTCACTCTGTTGGCCAGGCTAGAGTGCTGTGGCATCAGCCTAGCTCACAGCAACCTCAAACTCCTGGGCTCAAGCAATCATCTTGCCTCAGCCTCTTGAGTAGCTAGGACTACAGGAGCACACCACCATGCCGGGCTAATTTTTCTATTTTTAGTTGCCCAGCTAATTTTTTTTTCTTTCTGTTTTTAGTAGAGACCAGGTCTCACTCTTGCTCAGGCTGGTCTCAAACTCCTGAGCTCAAGGGAGCCACCATGAGCAGCCTTCAACATGCATTTTCAATGAAGCTGATATGTCCCCGAAGGGGGCAAAAATTGGTGATGGAGGAGGGGGGAGGGGCAGGAAAAAAACTCACTTTTTTAATATAAAAAGCATAAATATATGTATAGTACATTAAGAATAGCACTTGATGTTTCTGACTTATTTAAATTTCATGGGGGAGGCCGATTGGGGGAAAAAATGTCTACAAAGGCTGGTTAGGTGAATGATAAAAAACGGTTGAGAAACTGCTCTTACTCTCCAAGAAGCAGTTTTATCAGCAGTCATTAATTGTGCCATTTCTCCTTTCCATGGGAGGCAAGCTTCAGGGTAACTGTGGAATGCTAGGAAGAGATAAATCCTCCTAAAGAAGCCATCGCCTTGCCATTTAATGGAAATCCCACTTTCCACTGTTATGAATTTTCTCTTGTGGCCTGAATTTCTAATCCCAACCAAGATGCAAATATCTTTGGGTGAGGTAATACTTTCAATTATATCTTGGTATCAGGATCTATCAGTTTCTCTTCTGACATCACATTTTCATGGGGGCAGGAGAGAACATGAGGTTATTAAATACCCAAAGGAAGGGAGGAAGTCATGATTGAGGGAGGGAATGGACTAAAAGGAAAGATTGAATAGATGAATGGACCAGTTACAGAGCTTGGTCTACAAATTCAGTGTTCAAGAAATATGTTTACTTTCCGGAACTCTAATTTTTTATGATTTCGTTCTGTTAAGGTGTCAGGAAAACACACACACACACAGCCAATTCAGCATTCCTTCCCTTTCCTGGAATTGGGCGTGAGTTCTGTGGCCATTGTGCAGTGCTCAGGCACGGGAGATGGTGGAACATGCCATGGCAGGTCTTCAGTCTTAGGTACATTCAGGTCAATACTGAGTCACCGCACCAGGGCCTTATTCTACTTCCATGCTGGGAGCTCAGTGATACTTCCTACCCCCATCTGTGTAGGAACACCGCATTCTCTTGGTCTTGCCACCTCTCTAGGCTTCTACCCAGGACAGGGCACAGATCTTCTCCACTTCCCGATCACCGCAACCCTATCTGGATTTCTAAATCTCCACCCTCACCCTCCACCTTCTCAGTTTGACAGGGGCAGAGCACAAGGGGTACCTATATCCTCATCACTTCTGCGCCAACATTCCTCTTCCTTGCAGCCCAATGAGTGGCTGTCAGGTTGCCCGGCTGAGAATTCTTCCCAATACATTGCTTACCTACAGCTGCCCTTTCTGTCTCCTTGGAGACCTTGGCTACTGGGATTCAAAAGCCCTGAAACGATCCCCCTTGCTCTGCTCTCTGCTGGGTCACAGTTTCCCCGAAGCAATGCAGGGGGAGGCAGTGCTCTGTGTGTGTGTGCAGAATAACCAAGCTGGACAGGGCAGGCCACAGGAAAGGAGAGAATACTGAGAGGGCAAAACATCAGTTTATATTTCAAAATATTCTACTTTTTTTTTTTAAAGGCACCATTTCACAATTTGGAGGTTGACCCCCTACCTGGCACTGGTTTTGTTGACTTGCATTCTAGACCATATTCAGAGCAATTGCCTTATAATATTTTAGTCATACAAGTATATTCTTCATAATGCAAACCTAGAAAAGGCTGTCTCTCCTTCTTATTTAAATGTACTAGTACTGGAATGGTCATAAGGGATTTGTCATATATTTCAACAGGGATCTTAATAGTATTGTGAGTTCAGCTCTCAAGTGAGAGTTGGCATCAAAAAATAATACCTGTAACTAACATGCAACAATTTTAAGTGTCTAGGATTATTTGCGTGCAAAATAAATGCTGTTGAATTGAATTATTTCAGGTGCGGTGTGGACAATCTTACTAATTTAAGATTTGCTTTACTAATTTAATTTGCTTACTAATTTAATTTGCTTTACAGTCAAAGTAGGTTGAAAAAATTACAAAATCTTCCTGGTGGTGTAAGGTAAAGCATATTAATAATTCTGCTACAAAAGAAGCTACTCATGCCATTGTGTGAAGGGAATAGAAGCAGCAGAGTCTGTAAATACAGTAGACACAAAACCAAAGTTTGCAACAGCAGAAGCAAAACTATCTGGCTTGGTGATACTGCACATGCAGGAGCGTTTGCCATGGCTAAGTGTGTTGTAATCATGGAATAAATATGACATTCGCAATTCACTTGGTAAAATGTTTTTCTTCCTCAAAGTCATACGGCAGGTATGAAAGAAAAAATTAGCCTATTCTTGTGTTTCCTACAATCTGCATTTGCAATCCACCTGTGTTCCTTACTTATGAGGATCTCAAGGCATTTTCCAACATGCCATCTCATTCCTCCATCTGGAGACATTGATAAGGACCAGAGGGACGAAGAGATGGTGACAGTGAATGTTGTATCTCAAGAGAAGTCAATATTCAGCTACAACGAGGTTACTTTTCTCTTCTACGGTCACATTATGAATCAGAACAAAACTCTTTTGGTAAATATTCCTTTTCATCTCACTCCTGAATCCCACAATCCTTATAAAATGTACAGGTTTTCTGATTCTTTGTTGTCATCTTAGAGCATATCTGGTTACCAAACAGGGGGGTGAAAAGAAAACCTATTTACCTGACAACCAAATGATTTTCACAGTTTAGTTTTCACAATATTTTGCTAAGCTCACTGCTCTTCATCACTAAGATGCAATGACAGTGCAGTGCTTGGAAATATGTTGGCAAAAACAAGTGTGTCATTCCCGGTTACAAAGAAAACAAAGACACCCGAGAATCCTCACCAAGTCTTAACATGTGGAAATAGCAATGTGCTGAACCAGGTTCTTGGAGGCTAAATGGAGGGGAAGAAAGCTATGGCACAGTTCATTTCAATTTGACAAACCAGAGCTGGGAACTTAGATAAGGACTTAGCTTCATAAATGCTACAAATCCGTTTTCCTGAAAGTCCTGGAAATGATTCAAAGCCAACTCTTGAAACAGACAGGAGGCCTGTTTCTGGCCAGAGTCTGTGGCAGCAAAGGCTCTTTCTCTGAGCAATGTGAACAATCCACATCTTCTCTCTGGATAGGAACAGAGTTCGCCCACTGGACCCGTCGTAATTACAATAATTTTTAGTCACTAGAAGCTAGCTACTAGTGGGTATGATAATAATAACAGCCAACACTGTTGAATGCTTATTATCTGCTAAATATTGTTCTAGGCATTTTACATGATGAGCTCTCTACTATTTGCAATAACCCTATTTGCAAATAATAGAGATTTTCTTCTTCTTTCACTTTGCCTACTACCTTCTTCATGTCCAATGGCTTATTCTTTTTGCTGGCTCCATCTTATAGATGAGTTAACTGAGGCCTAAAGAGATTCAGTACATTTTGTCCAAGGTTCCGTGGCTAATAAATAGCTGGATCTGACTCTAGACTCATGATCTTAATCACTACACCATATTGCAATGATCACAATGGCAAATGTTGTTATCCTCCTATATGTGTATTTGTAAGATAGCATAACTACGTATGAAAAGTGAAGTTACTAGTAGACTATCTAGGAATTTTTACTCTTCCCTAGATGCTAGCCTGAATGTGACATGCTATTATATAAGAAACAGAAAGTCAACTTGTGGCACATTTTTAGAACATACTTAAATATACCTTTGAATCATCGTTGAAAAAAATCAGTGTTAAAATTGGAGGTGGAAAAAATAACAAGGCAAAACACTTGTAAGACTTTTGTTTGGGGAATGTAATACCATCAAAGCAAGTTTTTCAAAAGGTTAGAAAACATAATTCTTATACGATTATAGAATGAACATCTGCCAAAGATTGTATTCAACTCATTTACTAATCAGGAAACTGGTAAGATGTTAAAACTGGCCCAAAGAGAATTTGGAAAGCTACATAAGCAATTTAATAAATTCCTGAGTTAAACATAAAGCTGGTTAATGTCCAATTTACTTTAAAATGTAACCTTTGGGGTTACCTGTTGTACCAGAGAGAAATTATTAATATTTGCATATCTATGGAACAAAAATCTACAAGTTAATTTCTCTCCCTACAAAGATATAAAATAGGGCAATAAATAGGAAGTCAAGCCTAACAATGCTCTCAAAAACCAACCAAACAAACAAACAAACATCTATCCACTATTTACTTTTGTCTGTTTTCAAGTTCATGTAAGTTTTCTGGCAATGCTCACTAAAGTAGGGAAATAGAGCCTATGTTTAGCCAGCTCAAAATAGGTAAAAAAAAAAAAAAAGCATCCCAAAAGTAGGCAGAAAGTATGTTTTGAAAATCTTTAAATAAAAATTCTGTTTTGTAATGATAAAAAAAATAATAAGCCATTGGACATGAAGAGCACAGTAAGAAAAGTGAAGAGAAAGAAAATCTCAGTTTTCCATTTTGCTTTAGCATGAAACTATAAAGGATAGTGGGACTCACTTTATAGGCAGTGTGATCAAATTTAAAAATGGGGAGGAGGTCACATTCCAAGAAGTCGATGTGTTTCTAGCCTCCCTGTGCTCTTCTCTGACTGTCTCAGCTACTCCTCAAATGTCATTCTATCCCCTGATCAAAATAAGTCTCGGTTTCTACTCAAAGAACATGAAATTAAATAGGTTAATTTCCCCAGAGTGGTGTAATCTGATAATATTCCAAATCTCTGTTTTCCTTGACCTAATTATCACTTTTGTTTGTATTACAGGTTAGGAAGAAATTTGATCCTTTTCAGTAACTAATTAAATATTTTTTTTATTCTAAGGGCTTAACCAGACAGACTCCTGAGGTTGATACTTTACTTGTGCTGAACTTTTCTGAACATTCCAGGAGAGTTTTAAGATTGGACTCTTAAGATGCCAATTCCTTATTCCTACCCTCATAACTATAGATTTACTACACTGTCCTGGGGTTTTTGTTCAAATTGATAGGCAAATATAGTAATGTTCTCTTCTTTCTCCCAAGTGAATGAAATGCCAGCTCTTCCCTCCTAACAATATAAAACAAGGACATCCTACTGTGGAAAACCACAATTGTATTAAACTCTTATTTGAATAAGGTTAATTGTATACATTTTTAGCCTATTCTGGAATAATTGGACATCACATCATCTTTGTTGTGTGTTATAAGGGTCTCTCCCTCTCCCAATTCTGAGATCTGGAAGCTAAGCTTGGAAAAGAAGAATGATCTGTCAAGTGAACTGCCTTTATATTTTTCTTTTTTTTTTTTATTTATTTTATTTATCTAGAGATAGGGTCTTGCTCTGTTGCCCTGACTAGAGTGCAGTGACCTGATCATAGCTTACTGCAGCCTCGAACTCCTGAACTCAAATGATCCTCCTGCCTCAGTCTTCTGAGTAGCTGGTACTACAGGCAAAAATGCAAATGTTTGATTGCCCATGCTCGGCACTGTATCTCTCAGGAATTTAATCCTGATTGCAGATGGGCACATTAATTACAAACACTACCATCTGGCACGTTTGATAACATCTGGGACTGGGAGTGGAGCAGAAGCTCATGGAAAGCCTCCAATGCTAAAGGCAAGAGCTTTGTGGCTACATTTCTGTGGCTACATTTTTCCTGGATGTTGTACTGTATGACACGAGTAATACTGTAGCATGAGGAGAGGATCTTGATTTTGGTATGGATTTATTACTATTGTAGGGGGGAGAGGAAACTTCCCCTTCCCCCAAAAGTATACTGAAAGATCAACTCACAAGGCAGATTAATAAAAGAAAGAAGTTTATTTGCTGTGCACACAGGTAGAATCATGGAGTGATAACCAATACGCCAGTGGGATCAAGATATTTTTATACTTGTCTTTTAGAGGGGAGGGGAGATGAGGAGTACAGGTAATTCTGTTTTAGGGGGAATAAATCATTGCTAGGGTGGATGAATAGATGGGGAAAACAGATTGACTTGTAAATTATGCTGAGAGACAATTATTATTTTTAAAATGATTTGGGCCAGGTCTGGCTGCATTCTTGATTTTCTTCAATATATCGAGATAACAGGGAGGCAAAAGGAAGTCAATTGTTCTTTTGATGGGTCACTCCAATTTATACAGATAGAGGGAAAACCTCTTCCAAGGGGCTATTAATCTCTAAGGGCAAAATACTCTTTATACCAAGGAGTCATATTTTGGGGTGAAATTTCCTGAGCTCCTTTACTAACCTAGGGCAGGTTTAGGGTTGTTAATATTATGCAGTGATACTAGCTACTTCAAGGTGTTGCTGATATTATTACTGTGATTAATGTTGATAATAATCATGATTTACTGAGTACTTATTATGTTCTACTTCAGTGGCATATCCTTAATCACACTGTACATATGGAGAAACTGAGGCACAGAGAAATTAAGCAAGGTTCCTAAAGTCACAGGGTGAGTAAGTATCAGAACAGAAACTTTAATCCAAATTATTTGGAATCACCACCCAGGTTTTCATCTTCAATTCTCATGTTTCTCAATTGGTATGGAGGGATAAACCTGCTGTTCTAGGGAACTTCCTCCCTTTCTTTGGTTTAAGGACAAGCTGACGTGTTAGCTGGCATCTGAACCAACAAGGGAGAGGCAGCAAGAATGAGTTTGGAAGATTCGGGTGATACCCTGTACAAAAGATTGATCCATTATGATCTCTATTGTTAGTGTTAGATGTTCAAAAGCTTCTTCTTCTTCCCCAGGCAATGTTTCTCGTGGTCCAGAATTCTCAGTCAAACTTAAGTATACCCTGATCAAAGGGGTGAATTTCAGAAAATTCAAAGTAAGTATTTACCATAGAAGCCTAGAGGCATTTAATCAAGGCAAAGTCATCTAAAATGGGGTGGGGTGCACCTCTCTTAAATGAGGAATTAAGTATTTTCTTAGCTGGAGTTTAAGGAACAATTAGCAAAACACCAAGAGTTAATGAAGAATTAAAAATAATGTTTTCCATAGAGCCCCATGTTTCTGAGAATTAGGTTTATTCAAAAGCAGGAGAATGTGTTTTCTGTGGACTGCACACAAGCCCAGAGCCAGAGCTCAGGAGATACTTGGTTTTGGAAAGGAAACCAACACACTCAGAGAAAAACAGGATTGGATACAAAAATACATTTTTATTTTGCAGTCAGAACAGAGTGGAAACATGGGACAAAGTGAGGAGGAAGATAGCAAGGTCCTATAACAAAAGTCTTACAGGAGACAGAATTTAAGGTGTGTGTGGGAAGAGAGAGCAAGAACACACACACAAGCAAGGCAGCCAACAATGTGCTGAGCACAATGTTAGGTGCTGGGGGATGGGAGAGTTCTAGGAATCAGTGACCCCCAGATTTCCGCAAAGGAGTTGCATTAAGATGCCATCCACTGAGGTTGGGCAGTCTTGAGAAACAGTTTCCAAGGGCAGCTCTAGTTAAGAAAAATGTGAGAGTCATTTTTCAGCTCCACTTTTAAAGAGGGGAATTCTTGAAGATTGGGCAACTACCAGCCTAAGCTACCAGCCAGTGCAGAAAGCAGAGAGAGGAGCTTGGGAAGCAGGAATGGGTCTTGCAGGTCCCTGACAGTTTCTTGTGCTGAAACTAAAAAACAAAATTTTCTAAACCAGAAGCTCTTAATGGTAAAATGGTGATTTTTGATGCATATGCCTGTCGGTGCCCATAGCAGAGGATAGGCTAAGCATAATTTCGGTTTCAAAAATGAGACAACCAAGGCACCAGAAGTCAAATGATCATGGCAGTTGATGGAAGACTCTGGTAAGAGTTTGTGGCTAGAAAGTTTTCTTCTCAACTCACAGAGACATCCTTTCAGACTACTTTGTACTGGCAATTGTCCAACTTTGGCAGGATTCCAAAAGGCGGGCTACCAAGGTCATGTGTACTTGTATTACTAAGAGCTTCTACATAGCAGTGAGATAGAAGATAGCCAAAATTCATCAGCAGAGTGAAAGTTTAAAAATTGGATGCAATTCTTGGCAATATTCCTACTCTTGATTAATAGACATCCCTTTGGCCTTCTCTCTCCCTCTTCCATAACTTCTCATTCTTCTCCATCACTCCTTCTATCCCTGTGTTCATGCCTCTGCATTTTGCAGAACAAATGCTCACTTACTTCCACGGTGAATGAGCAGACATGTTGAAATATTCCCAAGGTAGCTATTTGCTTCATTCGATCAGATGTAAAATGTCTGGAATCCAGATTAGCATTGTAGCTATGGAAAAGAATTTCAGGGAATCCTGACCCAGGTTTTAAAAGCTAATGAATGCATCTGAGCATTCTTTTTGGACTATGAAGATGGAAATGATCCTATTCCCCAGGGATCCAGAGTGTACAGAATGTTCTCACAAAATCGTTAAGCTTCTTCTAAGACACCCTCACAATTATGCAAATGATGCCATCACGTTGAGATCTTTGTGGGTTTCCTGAATGGCAGCTGAAGAGCATGAATATTATACATCAGCCTTTCCTGGAACCCCTTTGCTTTTGTTCCTATGAATGAGCAGCTGCAAAGATACAGCACATGTCCTACTTCCTCAGCACTAAAGTACAATTTTGAAACAAAGGCCAGGAAGATAGAAAGTTGAGCTCTCACCCCTGGGGGACTTTCAGGAAAAGGTCCCTTTTGGAGTGGCACCAACCTTGATTCCAGCGAGGATTGGAATGTTCCATTCTACATCTGGCAAGTCTAGTGCAGTGTGCAAAACTGTTGCAGGTTGGAGCAAGGAAATCAAAGGTCATGTCCAGGTAGGAGACCAGGTCAAGTAAGTTGGGACAGAGACCAGAGGACAGTAGGTTATCCCAATAGACGGCAGGCTGAGTCTGGTAGGACCAAGTGGGAGACAAGTTACCAAGCTGATCTCAGAAACCACCCGTGAGCATTCCGGGAAGCAGGTGCTCCCATAGTTTGGGCTGCTCTATGAGTGTTTTTGTTTTTGTTTTTTAATTTAATTGTCTTTGGCCCACTCTTAGTGGAGTCAACCACTCTTAAAGATCCAGGGCTGCTGTAGTCTGTAGGAAGGACTCTCTGAGTGACTTTAATGCTGTGTATTTGGGTCTAAGGAGGAAAAAGAGGAAAGGAAATCAACTCTTGCAAATTGCCTGCTACATTTCAGGTTTGTCATAAATCCTTATCTCAAAAACATGGAAAATAAGTATAATTATCATCACTTCAACACATGAGGATACAGAAGTTTGGAGAGGTTAAATAACTAGCTCAAAACTTAATAGTGGCTACTAAGAGAAAAATCCAGAATTGAAAAATAGCAATTTATTGGAAAAAAGCATGTTCTTTCTTCCCTACCATGTTCTACATACTCTGGAACAGCAATTTTCAAACATTTTAGTCTCAGGACCCCTTTACATGCCTAAAAATTTTCGAGGACCTCAAAAAGCTTTAATTTATGTGAGATTATATTTATCAATATTTACCATATTAGAAATCAAAACAGAGAACTTAAAAAATATTTTTTCTTTATAAAATATAGTTATTTTATAAAATGTTAATGTTAACAATGATAACTTAGTGAGAAGAGTGGCATTGTACATTTTTTCAAGTCTTTTTAATGTCTGGTTTAAGGGAAGACAACGAGATTTTCATATCTGCTTTTGCGTACAATCTGTTGTGATATTTAAGTTGAAGTATTCAAAGAAAATCTGGCCTCACTCAAATATGTAATTAGAAAAAGGAGTAGTACCTAAATAGCCTTTTCAGATAATTTGGGGTATTTTTCTTTGAGGAATGTCACAATGTGGAATCGAATCTCAAACCATATCAATGAAGATTCTATGCTTTGTTACGTTAAAATTGCTTTTAAAAATCTTTTAAATTCTCTTTTAAAAGTCTCACTAGTACTTCGAATGGATCTTTTACCCACATACAATTCTATAACATTACACGTTGGTCATCTGAAAATATTATTCTTTGACTTACAAGAATGGTAGCATTCCTGATGGTAGCACATTTGATTTTCTGCTGCCTAAAAGTCAGAAATGTTAATAACATCTCTGATCTCTTCAGAAAAGCATTTTAAGTATTGGAAGTATGCAGACATTGTCAAACTTAAGATGGTAGACAGGAGTTTTCCAAAATTCAACTTTCTGCTTCAAAGGTGAAATGTTATCACTGGCAACTAATATTGTCAGTTTTTCTTGTAGTGACAAGTTCATTTCTTTCATTTTTGAGAAGGTGTCTGCCAACTACCCAAATCTGAATAACCATAGGTTGCATGTCAGTCATTTTTTCAAGTAAAAAGTAGAGTTCCACAAAAAAGCAGCCAGTTCAGCTCATAACTCAACTGCACAAGTGCTTTCCCCCAAGACAACCATCACACTTGGGTATGTGGCAGACACACTTTGTGTGTACTTCCCATCATGCTACATGGAATATTAACAATACACTACAAGGTCAAGATCTTTACAATTCATCATTTTTATGGCTTTACCAAAGACACGCTTAGGTAGAACGCTTAGGAATTGCATTTCATTTTTACTGTGAATGTGTGGCTGTAAAGAAAATAACTCATAGAACACATTGTTGCCACTGTCTTGATTCATACCAAAGCTTTTGCTCTTGTGAATACAAATATTAATACAGTAAAAAGGCAAATAAGACCATAGGAGTATTATAAGAATAGCTTTGACTTCGTGGACCCACTGAAATGGTCTTAAAGACTCCTGAGGGTGGGATCTTTGAGCTACTCTTTGAGGACCACTATTCTGGAAGGACTGGGTGACCTGTCAGAGCACCTCAAGGCTATTTCCCTTTTTTCCGTGTCTAGAATCTGACATGACCCAGTCATTCACATGTAGGCTAGAGGCTGTTGCACCCTAGGACTTAGGGTGCAAGCAACAGAAGTCCCATCAGGCTCGGCGCTACAACATTTTCTTTTTCCGAATTAGATCCTTTTCGCTTATGAAACTTACATATGTGTAGGAAGAGACAGACAATGAACTAAATAAGTAAATTACCAGGCATATCAGAAGGTGATAAGTGCAGTGGAGAAAAAGAAAACTGGGAAAGACACCAGGATGGGGAAGTGGTTTCATATTTCCAACAGAATGATCCCAGAAGCCTCTTGCTCAGGTCTCTATTTATCCTCGACCACTTGATGGGGCAAATATTATCCCCATTTTAGAGATGAGGCAGTTGAGGTGCAGCTGGGTGAAGGACTTTGGTCGGAGTCTCACAGCTGCTAAATGGCAGATCCGGGATTTGGACCGGAAAGCCCAGCTCTCTGCATGGCATATTGTTCTCACAGGTCTGTAACAGGGCTCAGACATTATTTCTAATTTAGCGTCAGCAACATTTCTAATTTGTTGCTGCAACTTTGGAGTTCTATTTAGGGAAACAGGATGACAATTTTCCAAGTCAAAAAATCAGAGCCAGGAAAAAGGCACAGTAACCTCAGAAGACATCAAAATGCAGGATTCAAGGAAAATCCTTTTTTTTTTTTTCCTTTTGACCATTAGGCCTTTGAGTTGGTTTCCTTTTAGACACTGGATTTCTTCTCTTCATTCATTCTATAAGTGTTTAATCAGCATTTTCTTTGTGTCATGCACTGTGGTATGTGCTGGGGGAGGAGACACAGTCTCTGTGCTGTAGTCGCTCTCAGTTTAAGAGGGGAGGGAGAGAGGAAAGAGAGAATATTCCAAAGGCAGGGAGAACCTCACAAACCTTAACTAGCAGCATCAGAAGGTGAGTTTCATTTGGCTATGGGTTATTCACATAACGTGAATACACACGTGTGTGCACACGTGCACAGCTGATTCCTATGTCTGTGACCTAGGAGTCCTGAGCCTATGTGACATGAAAATTTTAGGAAAAAAATGGCTCCTAGCTCTGATTCACCCAAATTCTCCCACTCTCCTGGTCTCAGTCCTATTCCCAGGACATCCTGTGTGCCCAAGTCCTCCCATGCCCTCTTTCCTTTCTGCTTTCCTCCTGATTCAACACTGATCCTGTGCTTCCCAGCCGTGACTCACGTTCCCCCAAACATTCGATCACCTCTTACAAGTGACCACAGATTTGGTTCCTCTGGTGGAACCCTCTGTATGCACGCTCAGCCTTGAATTTTTAAGGGTTCCATCTGCTTTTGGTCACCAGGGGCAAATCTTTCTTTACCCAACCACAGCCCTCGGGTCCCTCGGAGTCAGCCTCCTTGTTCAGGGCTCTGATTTCCTGTCACTTTTGTCACTCTGAGGGTTGCAAAAGTGCATAGTTGACTCTGAGAGTGAGTCTTCCTTAAAGTATGCAGATGACACCACACTGTCCCACATCATTCTAGTCTTGGCCCTGTAGAAATGGGATGCTTAACATCAAGAATTTCCAGATCTTTTCTTTTTCCTTTGAGAACTAATTCTCTCTGCAATTAGTCACCCACTAGAGTACTCAGGAATATAACATTTCCAGGAAGAGTTTAAAGTTGACACAACCTTCTCTGAATCATAAACTGGTTTTCTCATGCATTCATAGCTCATCCTTAGATTCCTTTCTCCTAAGCTATTTTCCTTCTCCAACAACCAAATTTTCATGAGTTTCAATGAATTATTCATTAAGGTATTCATTAACTTATTCATTAAGTTATTCAAACAGTTATCAGCACCTCCTACATGCCAGGGTTTTGATTACTTCTATTTTCTGATGGTCCATCAATAACTGAACAAGTAGGATTCATAAAGTGTGATGACAAAAACAGTTTTATTGTATTTCTTTTTCTCTGTTCTTAGTGCAGACTCTTTATTTATCACTGGGTCCTTGCTTTGACCCTGATGCACGCTTGGGCTGTTCGAAGACTTTTCTGATCATTCTTAAGTAAAAGAGTGTCCTAGAATCAATTTGAATAAGATTCAAAAGTTAGAGTGTCTAGCCCAATATATTATTTAATATTTAAATCTTTATTTCAAAGAAAAACAAGTCTCCCTTCATCCCCTGGCTGCAGATGAGGTAGCTGTCATCTCTGACTCTTTCAGGTTTGGAGCAAAAGGAGAAAGGTGACGGGGGAAGGAGTTCTCACTTGACCGTCAGTGTGAAGCTTCTTACCATTGGCCTTGGCCATTCTCAACACGGACTCTTTGTGCGTTGCTGGTGCTTTCTTCAGCACCTCTCTTGATCTGGAAAGGGCCTCTCTTTTGGGTGGCTACTCTGGGTCGCCCTCAGCTTGTACTCCAGGCAGCTCAGCTCATCCACCAGCCCCTTTCTGTTGCAGACTCTTCACCCTGAATGGTTAGTCTCATGGTATGTTATCCCTTCGCCTATTGTTGGAGGGTTGGGGTAGATGTTTTCAAGGTTTTGACATGCCAAAAAATGATATGGTGACCTGTCTACAAGGAGAACTATTTTGTTATGTTGTAAAACAACTCTTTAGACTTTCTTTCTTCTATACAATGGCATGGATTCTCACTTTAAGTATTTAATTTTGTTTTTGGAGATGGGGTCTTGCTATGTTGCCTGAGCATGAGAGCAGTGGCATCATCATAGCTCACTGCAACCTCAAACTCCTGGGCTCAAGCAATCCTCCTGTCTCAGTTTCCCAAGTAGCTGGGACTACAGGCATGCACCACCACTCCCGGCTAATTTTTCTATCTTTTGTAGAGTCAGGGTCTCACTCTTCCTCAAGCTGGTCTCTAACTCCAGAGCTCAAGCAATCCTGCCATCTCAGCCTTCCAAATTTCTAGGATTATAGGCATGAGCCACCATGCCCAGCCAACTTTAAGCTATTTTACTATGAACATAAGTCTATGAATTTATTCCTCCAACTCCTAGTTGCGTTTTTAACTATATAAGCAGTGGCTTTGGTCCCATTAAAGATAGTTCAGACATCAGTGAGTACATTGGGATTGTTATTCCTAAAGCTCTTAAAATCAGATTCACAGAGTCGTGGGAATCATCTGTTTCACAAATTATACTTTACAGGCGGTGGTTGTTTACAAGTCAACCTGGCTCCACCTGGCAAGCTAATTCCTTTAGAATTAGACTTGGCTCAATTGTTGTGTTAGACAACAGAGAAAAACATAATGTTTAAATGTGTGAAACCTCTACCCTAAGGAAAAAGTTGGTAAGTTAAGAAAAAAACATTGGTGCAAGACTCTATGTGGACATACAACAGATGAAGGGGTGGATAGGTTGGCTCGGCACAGGGCTCAGGTCCTCAGTGAGTTCTCCAGCCAGTAAGTGCCCCTCACCTCAAGGACCTCAGCCCTGCAGTTATTGTTGTCAGTTTGGCAATTGTAAGCATTTTTTGTTTCTCCTAGGTTTGCTTTGTGTTGGCGGTGGTGGCAGGGATTTAGTGCATATTCCTCTCACCAAATTTTTTATTGAGCAAACTATTTATGGAATAAATGACAAGTCAATATGAATAAGCGTCTGCTTGCCAACAATCTGGTTGAAGAGACAGATAAGGAAACCACCAATTCTCATACAAGGCAGACTTAGACATGTATCCAATAAAAGTGGAAGTTATGGCTCAGAGGAGACAGTGATGAATTTGACTGGAGAATCAAGAAAGGGTCCCAAAGGAGTTGGCAAGAGAACTTTTCTTTGAAGTATGAGTGATATTTCTAGAGGTAAAGAAGTTAAGGAAAGCATTTCCATTTGAATAAAATGGCATGTCTGAGGGTGTCCCTTCCCACCCTGATTATTCACTGACTTCTGATACTGGGTCACCCACCTCTTCAACTAATGTCCTTCCTCTCCCTACTTGGTTTCCACCACACCAGGTTGTCCCTCTCTCTGTTTGAGATTTGACCCCCCACTCTGGGCTACTGTGTCCCCCTTTTCTCTCCTCATATGGACACCTACCCAATGACTTTAAGACTGAATCATTCAAGAAAAGAAGAAAAGGGGAAGGGAAAGAGAAAAATCTCCAATTATATTTAATATTTGAGAAAATCCCCTCTTCTTTCTAACCCCAATGGAAATTTACTATCCAACTTAAGGTAGGAAGAAAAAAATATGTCTTATCAATGGACAGACATAATAATAGTCCTCAAAGTTGTCCTTTGAGACTCTGTACCTCTTATTTATCTCTGTTGTTCCTGATATACAGTATAATTTGTTAAACGAAGGGCAGGGAACATGTTTAAATTCCCATGTGCCAATAACAGCAAAGGAGAGGAAATGTTCGATCTAAATGTCCTGAAAGAAAGGATAACAAGGCAAATATACTCCAGCCTTGAGGACAGTAGATCTTGACATTTTCATTTGATTATTGAGCAGTCACAAAGGAAGACTCACTGCTTAGAATTTTTGCAATTTGATTAAATTGGAAAAAAAAAATAGAAGCCTCTTTGCAGGCTTTCAATGTTCCCAGAGCTTTTCTAAAAGGCCTTTTCCACCTCTGAATGTGCAGGTCACAGACTTCTGGCATTGCTTTCTCTGTTGTAAGGCTGCACCAGCCAGAATGTGCTTCCAGGCTCTCTTTGATTATAGTTGATAGCTGTAATATCTCACAGACACTGGCTGGTCGTGGAAGACACTCTTGCATATGTCAGAGTAATTAGAGATCACTCAAAGCACTACCAATGCCATGTGTCATTGGCATTAAGGGTTGCAGTCTCAGCCAATTCCCCATGAGTGCCCATCCCAGGCATCCCTCCTCAATGCCGAATGCGGAGGGGACATCCTGCAGCAGGCAGCCTCAGAGCTCCACACTCTGACCAGGTCAATGTCTTCAATACAGGGCCTTTTCAAACGGAGCTTGGTCAAGTTCAGGCATCAATGGATACCATTATGGGAATCTAAAAATAACCAAGCAGAGGAAGCTTCAAAGACTTCCTGGTAGGTAGAAGGGACTAGAGGTTACAGAGGGCAGTGGGATGACTTCTAAGGGCCTCATGGAAGACATCAGGAATTCTCAAATTGCCAGGAATGTGATTGAGTACTATACCACGCTGTCTTGAATGGACATAATGTAAATGAACATAATAGGTCTTCAGTGTTCAGAACAGAAGTGGGTGGGAGGAGTCTGCCCTGGTGGTGTCTGCTTTCCCCTGAGGGTTCGAAGTAGGCACAGTCCAGTCCTTAGAGGCCAATTTCACCAAGAAATATCCTGCCTGGTACTTCACATGTAATAAATACAGGATGTTGGATTCCACCCAACTCTTAGAGTTTTCCTTTCATCCTGTTATGTCAAATTCAACATTTCTAAACCACACTTATAGATTTTCCTCACAAATACTGCATGAATTCCTGGTTTTTCTTTTTGGCTATGCTAGTCATGCAGGCTGGAAACTGTGAGGCTCACATTATATTCTACCTCTTCCATTGTATCCCCTTTCCCGCCAACGCCTCTCAGTCACCAAGTCCAGAAGATTCCTTTACAGCATCTTTACCAACAATCCCTTAATTTTTTACTGCTTGGTTCTTCGTTCAGACACTAATGGTCTCACACTGGACTGATCTAATTTAGCCTCATTTTTTTTTTTGGTGAAATATCCTTTAGTTGATACATAAACATTTTTGTTTATTAGGGAAATTCTATATGTTGATAATATGAGTCATGAGTCATTATGGGTTAATTATTTAATAATTAGAATCAATCATTTGTGTACACTTTTTTTTCCATTATATTTGGAAGGGTTATATCCAGTCATACTCTATTGATGGAATGACAATTCATACAAATTTTAAGAAAATCATAAGACACATATAAATGTCAAGTTTTCCAACTCGGTGGCTTTCTTCATCATCTAGGCCAATCTGCATGGATGTATGAAGCATAAAAAGAGGTAGGAGGTAAAAGAGATTTCCAGTAGTCACTGTTTCTTCACCTGATCTTCACCCCTGTCTTCATATATGTGCCCACCGACAAAAGGTTGCTGCTGTCCATTGTAGCCAAATGACCATAGTATTGCTTGGAATCTGCTAAGATTCATCATAAACTATATAAAGATCAAAACTTCTGACTGCACAATAGCGTCTTCCCCTGGAGAATCTGTTTTGGCTTTACAAGCTAAGTAGCAGATTTGGAAGAACATGGAAAGAATGGATTGTTGGAAGCAAATGAGGCTACCCTAAACACACAAGGAAAAAAAATAGAAACTGCTTCTTCCTGGTCATATAACACTGAGCACTTCTTACTGTTAAGAAATATTTAGGAGCAGAATGATAGAGTTGATTGGATGACATACAATAGAAATTATTTTTAAAAATAGTTTTAACATGAGAAATAATGGTGAATCATCATGATAATAGAAACAAATTCGGGCCCTCGAGGTGGCTTACGCCTATAATCCTAGCATTCTGGGAGGCCGAGGCGGGCAGATTGCTCAAGGTCAGGAGTTCGAAACCAGCCTGAGCAAGAGCGAGACCCCGTCTCTACTATAAATAGAAAGAAATTAATTGGCCAACTAATATATATAGAAAAAATTAGCTGGGCATGGTGGCGCATGCCTGTAGTCCCAGCTTCTCAGGAGGCTGAGGCAGCAGGATTTCTTGAGCCCAGGAGTTAGAGGTTGCTGTGAGCTAGGCTGATGGCACGGCACTCACTCTAGCCTGGGCAACAAAGCAAGAGTCTGTCTCAAAAAAAAAAAAAAGAAATGAATTTGTTTGGAAATCAATCACCCATCCAGGCTGATGGAATGAAAAATCTCACTCTGCCTCTCCAAGTACCTTTAGAAGCATAACTAATTCACCTTCCCATTTGAAGATTAGACATGAACATATGTGCCACCAGATATTTTTACAAAATTCTTTGTGACCCCTTGTGAAAAATTCTAGTAAGATAAAAGAAATTAAACATTCTAGAGTACACAGAATATTTAAACTACTAAAAAAATTAGTCATTTGACACACTTTTAAAGTGGTCATCAATGCCTTTATAAACAAAAATTATAATAAGTATTGTGATAATAGTCACAATGGCATCTTTTCACCAGGTATCTAATATTAAAGAAATGTACACTTTTAACGTTATGTAAAGTGAAAGATGGTGTGTAACATATAATAAATTTTATATAACTACTTTTATTAAAAGCTGTCTTTACATGTTAGCTAAATGTTTCTGAAGTTTAATCGATTGTTATTTTAAGCCCTAAAAATAAAAATTGCTTTAACCTTTTAGTTTATTGTTTTGAAATTAGTTATCACAGTGAGCTTTAAGGGTATGATTTTCTATTATCAAATACCTCTTTCTTCCAGCCTCATAATGAAAAAGTCACAATTCTTAGTTCCAATAGCAAATAGAATATATATGACTATAATTTCATAGAAGGAGTGAACAGCAAGGTCAGATTTTAAAAGCCACATGGAGATTAGATTGGCAAAAATGAAAGTATGCATGCATTATATTCAACTGAATAAAGCCAAATTATGTATATAGTGTTTTCATATCAATGGATACTTTACAGAAGCTGTTCTCTTAGGTAGGAATTAGCTGTGGATGACTGAGTTTGCAAAGTACCAGGAAGGTGATTAAATAAACAATAGAGTAAGATGTTCCACTTAACCCAGATCAGAAATGAAATCAGTTGCAGGCTATTCGTGTCTGTGATGCAAAAGGCACAAAATGCATTTCTCTGTCCATAAATGCACTGATAAAGAGAAGAGGTGCATGATGGATACCACTAAGCCTGAACTTTAAAATTGTCCTACAGAAAGAGAGAAAAAGACAGAGATAGAAACTGACTAATGGTGTGCTGTTTGTTGCTTCAAAGCACACAAATGACAAGAGCTGCCTCAAAGCTTCCTGCCACAGGTGACAAAAGAGACAAGTTACCTTCTTGGGTTCTACCTCCAGAGGCAGCAGGGGCCAATGCACAGAGAGAACCATTGGAAGTCCTCAACCCCATATGGAAGGGCTTCGGCACCCCTAGTTCCCCACCTCTGTGCAGTTCATTCACAGGACTTGCCCTGAGATAGGGACACTTAAAAAGTGTGGGGTCCTCTTTGCAGGGAGAAATCTGAATACACCAAATGGCCAAAGCATCCTGGGGTCCTTTGGTTATATGGTCTCTTGGGAGGAGTTTGTCGAGATAAGCTTTGATAAAGTCAGGTTCCCTTTTGTTTGGGGGAGATAAAATGAAAGGTCTTGTTAAAGAGACTCCTGAGTCAACCTTACGGAAGCCCATGGTATGGAGGTGGGATTGGAAATGGAATTGACTGGGTGATGTGAACTTCTGGGCCATGGAAGTGCACATCTGACTTTCTGATTTGTGGACCTCTCACCTCGGAGTGGGAGTAAATCAGCCTTCAGTGAAATAACAAACGCAGGGAAGACTTAGGTGTCAGGGAAAAGCAGGACATGTGAAATCCTCATCCCAAAGGACACAAAGACACAAGATGAAGGTTTATTCACTTCCGGGTTTGCTCAAGGCTGACTTCCTTTCTAATTAGACAGTATCCTGGTGAAAGGCCATTCTGATTGGATAAGGCTCATTAGCAACCCTAATTCTTTTCAATCTTACCTCTGCTCAAGTTCTCCAGCAATCCGTGGACCTCAAGGAGCCTGGGAAGTTCACAGGAAAAAGCTGTGATTGTAAGAGAAGGCAAGAAGCAGAGAGAGAGAGAGAGAGAGAGAGAGAGAGGGAGGGAGGGAGGGAAGGAGGGAACTATACATTTTGGATCCAAAGATGCAAACAATATAGCCATCTTTTTTCTGGATAGAAAATTAGATCTTTTCCTCAAGCCAGAGCCAAAGGCAGAAGAGAAAGATCTGTAAGGACACATTGTTCCCCGGGCATCCCAAAATGCCTAAAGAGGTGTGACTACAAGCCCATGGGCCTCCCTCTTCCCTCACCTGAGAAGCACTTTCCTTAGTTCAAATCATTTAGTCCGTATCCTAATTTGCTTTCTGCTACTAGTTATAGTTTTAAAATGTGTACAACTCTCAAAGGTAGGGAGCCACCATATCGAATTCTTTGTTGCCTCCATTATACCTTACATGTTGTATAAGATTTTGTTGGACAGATCAATTCATACTGATGAATTAATATAAATAGACATGATCTTGCTCAGTGGATTCAGTGCCCTCTACTCTAAGCAAGACTCCAGATTAACATGAGACCAGAGAAGAAACTATATCCTTCAACCCATTCTTTTATTCCTTATTTTCCTGAAAGGAGAAGACTCTGCCCAGCTCCAGTTGCGTGTGGGTGTGTGGTGTGTGGTCCTGGGGAGTCAGCCATAGCTTCCATTGTGGGCAGAAATTGGGGGGTGGCAATATGGCTGCTTCGTCAGTTTCCTGCAGAATGACTCTTGTTTCCAGGCAGAGAAGTGGGTGGATGAACATTCTTTGCTTAAACATCTCCAGGGAAAGAAAAAGGGCTGATAATCTTCAGTGAGCTATTTCAGTTTTCTTTTACATAGGAAATTCTTTTCCATGTTCGGTCAAAATCCTTCTGCCACAAATTAAGCCTAGTCCCTAGTTCTCTAGTCCTCTGTCCCTAGTTCTTTTCTTTCCAGAGATGGATCAGAGGCAGACACCATCCCGCCTTTTGTTACTGGTTATTGGTAAAAAAATATATAGGATGTCTTGATTGTTTATTTAATGACATTTTATTAAAATGAATACATAGCTAGGAATCCCATTTGACGTCTACAGGACTTAGAGGAAGAAAGAGAGCTGACATCTTGCTGTGAAAGTGTTTTGATTTCAAATGGGGAAAAGGGAAATGTCAAGGAAGAACCTTTTCTTTGTACGAGGTCTTGGGTGTTCTGTTCTGTGTTGTTTGGGTAGGTCATGTGGGAGACAGGATGGATTTATTCAGCTGGTTTGGTTGTTTGAGGTGGGGGGGGGGCGGTTAAAGGGGATTAGGTGAGATTTCTTTGTGATGAAGGACAAGGAATCTCAAAGCTTTCTCTTCCTTACTTGCCTGTGATGGAAAACGTGCACAAACTGTCATTAAGGCAGTGAGTGACACTTCCACAGACAGGAACCATATGAAATATTTACACAAGAGTGTCTGTTGAGTGGAATCTTTGGAAACTAGACCACCCTTCCTATGGGTCAGCTGCCAACATCCTAAAATAGCCTAAAAAGGCCAGAGGCTTTTCCTTATGGTATTTTGCCTTTGCACGTGGCACAGAACTGCAGGAGGGAATGGGGGAATTGTTTTATTCTCATCATGCTTGCCTGTGGCCTTTCCTACTCCTAATTTATCGCTTTCATTTTACTTCCTCTCACCTGTTTCAAAACAAGGAAAGAGGACAGAGGAAGGGGCTTCTGGGACAGGCCTTGTGCTATCAGTAACTCCAAGCTTTCCTGAGGCCTCTCCAAACACCTCTTCCAAATGCTGACTGATATAGAAAATTCCATCTCCCTCCTCCCAGTTTCACATCTCAGCCGTGGATTTGTTTCATCCATTTTTCTCCATCTTTATGCAGTGAATTTCATTTCTTCCGTACCTCCCTTCCTACATGCACAAAAGTTTACCTGTATTTTAGAATTATAATAAAAATGTACAAATACATCAGTGAGGATGCCTCAAGAATGTGAAAGCTAGTTGAGAATTTAGAGATAATCTAATCCCACCCTCTTACTTCGCGATTGAGAGGTCAGAGGGTAAAGGGATCTACCCCAAATCAGAAGAGTCATGGGAGAAGGAACCAAAACTAGAAATTAGTACAAATGTTCTGAGTAGGACTTTTTATAGGACATGGCACTTTCAGCCAGTCCATACCCAGTAAAAATAACTATAATGTGACTTTGAAGCAAGGTATTAAAATTCAAACTCTCTAATAATTAAGAAGGATGAGGACAAAGACAAGGAAGAGAAGAGTGGCCGGAGGCTCAGGTATACTCGGAAATGTTCAATCTGTTGAAATCCAAAGGAATATTAATTAAGGGAGCTTTATTCTGGGGCAAGAGCACAGAGATAGCTGTTGGAATAGTCAAGATAAACTTCTGACCTTTCCGTCTGTCAGGTTTTACTGCCATGATTTAAACATTACTAGACATTAACTGCATTGCTCTTTATTTATAAATTACAGTCAGAATATTCTACAGCATTACAAGAAGAAAAAAAGGAACATGGCCAATAGGACATACAGAGTCTTTTGGGGGCCTGGGGTTAGTTAACAATGGATAAAAAAGCACTGTCCCCCAAATTATATGTCTCCCTGCCAGAATGCCTCGTGGCCTCCTGCCCACTCCCACCCACTCAGTGTTGAGTGGATTATCTATCAGAAACAGAGAGTAGTCAGGTTCAAATACAGCGTGTGGAAGACCAGATATAGATGGCTCTTAGAGTTGTCATAAAACTACATCGATTTTGCAGAGATGCCAGATGATAGAGGAAATTCCTATTTGCAGGTCCTTATATCTTTAGAATTTGAATGAGAATGTTCATGGCTAACAATATTAAAATTAAATTATTCCACTAACAGAGGAAGAGTATGTGCAATAAAGAGAGTCAATGGATTCCTCTGACCCTAGAGCTGCATCAGGAAATATAAGGGGGAGAATTATGCTGGGGCTTCTTTCACTTTTTAAATGGTCCAGAAATCCTTGAATTTAAAAGTGACTGTATAAAAATGTTCAGCCAATTTAATTTTATCAATGATCACACTAATTCACAAAATGCTTTGCTTTTTGGAGATGGTTTCAGCTTACTCAAGTATTGTTAATGTGAAGGAACCAATTTGAGTTAAATCACCCTACTCTAGTCTTCATGGATAATTGAAATTCACCTTTTTTTTTTTTTTGCCTTCAACTTTCTTTTATGAGGTGCTTAGGAAGTACCGTCAAGGAATTAATTTATCTTCTGGCCAATCCTATGTTGTCCCATTGCTTTAAATCAGTAATTATGACTGACGGTAGTTTTCATTTTCTTAAACCATATTACCCACTTTTTGGCAGGGATATAATGGCGTAAGGAAGATATCATTTTAGGAGCTGAGGCATATGGGTTCAAATCTCAGCCCCGAAATTCACTAGGGACCTCTGTCAAATCACTTTCCTTCTAAGTTTTGTCCCTTCATCTGTAAATGAAAACATTGAATTAGACATGCTATAAAGTTTCTTCTAGTCCTAATGGTCATGGTCATTGTGTCTTAAATAGTAGTAAAAAAAAAAAAAAGGCAGGAGAAGGGAACAGGAGGGCTGAGATGGGCCATATTATAAATATTTAATGCCTGCATAGTTGGCAGTCAGTAGCACCAGTGAAATCAAACCCTGCCTTGCCTGCTGGAATCATTTTAAACTGGAGTGAGAGCATTCATTTCCTTGCCAGGACGAGATCTTATTTCATATCAAATATTACCATTCCTTTAAAAGCCCAATTTGAATTAGTCATAAGGCAAGAATCCCAAGGTGTAATCAGGATTGGATCACAAGTCAGTTACAGAGTGAATCACTGTATCTAACTTCTTTTAAGATCATTTTCTACCATTAACCAGGAATTCTTATCTCTTTTATTGTTCCTTTTTAGACCATCATTTTACTAGGTTTGAAAATAAAGATGAACAAACCTGCAATTGCACACTGTAGTAGGAGACACAATTTAGCTAGGGGCAATTTTTTCTAATCATGTAGTGCTCTAGTAAATTGTGCTCATGCATATGTATATATAAATGCTCAGTTATTTTACCCTGAGAAATCCATACCTAGCCATTTCCCTGGTGAGTATCTCATAAAATCAATTTTTCACATTAGCTGTATTTCTGGCAATCCAACCCAAAATAGAAGGTTCCTTTGCAGAATATGAAAGCAGAGCTTAGGGCCAATGGTATCTAATAGGATCTCAGCTGTTCTGGGGAAGCCCAAGAGAGAACTTGCCTTTGGCATTCATGAAGAGAGAACACAGCACATTTCTGCCAATGGCCCCAAGGCCTTTGTATTATGGAGCCCATGAGGTTCCAATTGAGAGGTTGTGACAATTAAAACAAGAAGCAGAATGTGGCTCACTCGATACTGCTGACTAAACTCCCTTGGATGGGGTCTGAGTCAGGCCTGGCAAAGTTAATTGTGCTTGACAGCAGGTTATGCACAGAGAGACTCCAGTGCATTTGCTGTGAAAGTTCTCAGCAAACCATTCCTCCACCGTTAGCAATAATTATGCTCTGTAGGGCAGCATGATGTAGCAGGGTGTATCTGTTGCACAAATCCAGCCAACATTATTGAGTACTTGTTTTGTATCAGGGAATGCGTAGGCCCTGAGAATACTAGGTTAATCATACATAATTCTTATCCCTCAAGAGCACTTAGTTCGATCTGGGGTCCAAGGAAACCTTCCTGTAGCAACTGATGGCTTCAGTGAACTTTAAAGGAGAGAGAAGAGTTAGGCTTCTGGATCCACAGGGAAACCGAGGCAAGGACAGAGCTTGGGAAAGAAAACTTGATCTTTGCAGGAAAAAGCAAGCAGATTGATGTGAGCAAAGCATGGGTTGGCAGACTTTTTCCATAGAAGGCCAAAGAGGAAATAGTCCAGGCTTTGTGGCCCTACACTGCTGCACTCTGCTGCTACAAGGTGAAAGCAGCCATATATAACTGGGTGTCACAGTGTTCCAAGAAAACTTTATTTTCAAACCAGTCAGCTGGTGACATTTGGCCCACGGGCCATCATTTGCTGGCCCCTGGGGAAGAGCATCATTTGCACACAGAATGCAGTGAGCAAGGACCCTAGGAAACTCAACAGCCTGTGGTGGCAGAACTCCTTTGCCAGCCCAAGCAGCCTGGCTTTGTGAGAAGTGACAGACAGCTAAGGCCTGAGCTGCCCCCAGGAAGGAAAGACCAGCTGGTCTTAATGCCTCTTGTTAAAACTTAAGAAGGAAAACCTGCTCCAACCAAAAGCAGTGGCAATTTTCTCTCTTCTCAAAGAATGCAGAGTTCCTCTGAGGACTAAACAGGTGGCAATGCAGGAGGTTCCCTGCTGGGCCAGGCTCTTCCTGGCAAGTGCCTGTGAAGCATCCACTATCTCTTTCCAGTTCTTTCCACAGGCCTCTGGTGATAAAGCCACTCTGGGATTTTTCATGGGATTTGTTCAAGAGCTGGGAGGGGACTAACAGGGAATCTAGAAAGTGCCAGGGATCTTCTCAACAGAATGCATGTGTTTTCTTCACTCACATGGAGATTTGGGAAATGGCATGGCATGCATTTATGCAAATGTGTTTGCCATTTCAATACCATTTCCTGTCTCTTTTATGTCCAGACTCCCCCTTCCAACCAAATTTGTTATAAACCCAATCGAGAATAATTTGGCTCGTTCCTCTCATTATGGGACAATTTGGCTGGCTCCCTGCCACACATCCAAAATGTACCCTTAAGTGAAATAGTATCTGTGCTCCTGAGCGACTCCAGGTGCAAGAGAGTATCTATAGTTATTAAGAGGAAGATAGCAGGGTGAGTCTAGACTGGGTGAAGAAAAAGTGAATTAGTTCTTCTGGCAACTAGATTCTCTTTCTAGAATAAAGGCTCCTAAATCCAGTGAACCTGAGACTTGGAAAGCTTATAGGGCAAAGGTAGGTTTCAAATCTAGTGGGGTGCAGTGGGCTTTTCAGTGTATACTTTTGCTTTTGTAAGTTAAAAGGGTTATTAAGTTTATCAGTAGTATCATGAAGATTGAGATGATATCTAAAAGGTTATTGGCATGCCATTTTCACAGTATTGCTAGAAGACAAGGCTGAATCATATCCTCCCAGGGATGGAAGAAACCTCAAAGGTTATCTAGGCTAAGCATTTGCTTGGCAGTGACTAGAGCTACGCCCAGGCTGATAGGTATGCAATGATTGGAAACGCTCAGTGGTGATATGGAGGCAGTGCAAACTATTGTAGGGTTTGAAAACCCAAAACAAAGCTGAGTAAAGCCACCAAGTGAAACAGACCCTTGTGAGCATTGAATAAGATAGTAGTTTTCAGCACATGGTGCCTGTAAGTATCTCTGACTATTTCATAGCTTGAGACAGTCGGTCAGCCAGATAATCAACTTGAACTCTCTATGCAATTTCCCAGTTATTGCCTATGAAATATTAGCTATCACAATGACATGATTCCAGGGTGAATTTTATCTCCAGGAAAATCCCAAGTCTTCAACTGGACCTAAACCTTTGTGGATAAATAGTAAAGAAGCAGGAGTATAATTATGAAAGAAGATCCCAAAATATGTACGTGTCTATAAAAAAAACATGAGGGCTCTCCAAAAGACTTGAAAAATGTTGCTTAGAATGAAGAACTGGCTACTTCCACAAAATATGACCTTGGACCTGGAATTTATACTGTGGCCACTGAAAGGTAGACATTTCCCCAAATACACACAGGGGATGCTCACAGGTAGTTACCCAAAGTAAAAGCTTCCTCAGATGTCAAGGAAATTCTGACCCTTGTAAATTATAAAAAGATAAATGGTCTATGCATGAATATAATTATATTCAACAATTATGAAATAAAAATGATGGCTAGGATAGATTTATAAGTTTTAACAAAACCCCACATATCAGCTGTAGGTTGAAAGTCTCTGTTCCTATTCGTTAAGTCTTTAAAGTATTAATTAAATCTTTAAAGTATTAATCAGCTGTTGAATTCAGTGTGACTGTTAGTTATGGAACTATTTAGTCACCAAACTAAAAATACTTAACAGCCAACTCCAAATGTGAAGTCACTTGTTAATCTACTTTTTAAGAGATCTTATCAATTGTGGTTGATCAAGGAGGATAGATGGATGTTAAAATCATAAAAGAGCCACAGAAAAACTGAACACAGCTAAACTACAGGTGTGCTCTGTGGTTTTATCTGAAGGGTCTTGGAATACGGATCTGAAAAGGATTCTTAGCATATTCTTAGCATGATGTGCTTCGCCACGGTCTTGAGAATCAGCGGCCACAATCCAGGGAGATTTATGGCTTGATTCAGAGACTATAGAGGATACTGTGAACCCTGGCACGGTCCTTTCTGGAAGCTCAAGATTTGGGCATTCTACTTTCTTTCACTTTGTCATACTAATTTTAGAGGTAAATAAAAATACTATAAAATTAATATCCCTTATTAAGATATGGGCAAACAAGGTTGTAGGAAAATGAATTTAAAATATAAATATAACATGATTCCAACCGCCTAAGATATTTAGCTTAGTTCTTTCTCAGTGTTGGGATTAAAGATGACTTTTATTTTCTTTATCATGCTTTTCTACATTCAACAAATATTACTTTAATAGTTAGAAAAATATTTTCAGATACTCTATTCTCAAAGCATGTAAAAGAAAATAAAGGTGTTAAGCAAAAAAAAATGTTTAAGCTTGCTAGTAATTAAAAAGTAAAAATTAAAGCAACTTTCTACTACTAGATGGGCTGAAATAAACTTACTAAATCCATTTATTGGCAAGGCTGCTTAGGAACTGACATCTCAGACATTGTTAACATTTTAAATTGATAGAATACTTTTAGGGAAGAATGTACAATAAGTAAAAATGTTCTTCACATTTGACTAAGTAATTATAGTGGTAGTAATTTATCCTAAGAAAATAATTCAAAAAAAGAAAAACCATAGGCACAAAATTTTTATTTTTAAGACTAAAAAAATTATGGGAAAAAACAAAATACAAAATAAATTGGTTAAGTAACTTGTGACATGTAACAATAGAATTTTAAGTAGCCTTTAAAATCTGAATATCATATGAAAATAGGAAAATTATTTATAGTAATACTATTTTAATAAAAGGAAAATGTTTGTATACTATGATTACAGTGTATAATAATATGTATAATATGGCTAAAGACTAGAAGAAAATCATGGAGAAATTCAAATAATTGTGTTCAAGTCATGAGATTATAAATGAAAATTTCAAAATAAAAAGTACAACATTTTATTTTTAATGGAAATCTTTTTTAGTAAAGTAGTTTAACGTGTAGTATTCTCTTCAACAGGATGCAATTATTCTATATAGAGTAGATTGTATGGTTCTTGAGCTACAAACAGTGTTGTCACCTCTTCATTTGTATTCTCAATCCAATAGGTTAGCATTGTGTACCCTGTTAGCATCTGCATTCTATGATAGAGAAAAAAAATAGTTTTATGTAATTCAGTCTCTCTAGAATAAAAAGTTTCTTTTTTACTTTCTTCCTGAAATACAAAAAAATCTTTTAGGGAGCTATGGTAATCAAAACAGTGTGGTGCTGGCATAAGGACAGACTTGTAGATCAATGGAATAGAATTGAGAGTCTAGAAATAAAACCATACATCTGCAGTCAATTGATTTTTGACAAAGGCGCCAAGATCATTCAATGGAGAAAAACTAGTCTTTTCAACAAATGGTGCTGAGACAACTAGATAGCCACAAGCAATGGTATGAAGTTGGACCCCTAACTCACACAATATACAAAAATGAATCAAAATGAATTAAATACCTAAGTATAAGAGTTAAGACTATAAAACTCTTAGAAGAAAACATAGGAGTAAATCTTAATGACCTGGATTAGGCAGTGGTTTCTTAGATATGACACGAAAAACCACAAATGCAAAAGATACAATAGATAAATTGGACTTTATCAAAATTAAAAATTTTGTGCTTCAAAGGACATAAAGAATATAAAAAGATAACCCACAAAATAATAGAAAACATTTGCAAATTGTATATCTGATAAGGGACTTATGTCTAGAATGTATAGGTTGAGCATTCCTAATTCAAAAATCCAACATGCTCCAAAATCCAAAACTTTTTGAGCACTGACATGGGACAGTGACACCTTTGCTTTCCATGGTTCAATTTATACAAATTTTATTTTATGCACAGTTATTAAAAACATTGTATAAAATTACCTTCAGGCTAAGTGTATAAAGTATATATAAAACATAAATGAATTTTGTGTTTAGACTTGGATCCCATCTTCAAGATATCTCATTATGTGAATGCAAATATTCTAAAATCTGCAAAGAAAAAACACACCAGATATACTCACCAGAAAACTGGTATTAAATGAGCAGCACCTAAGTGGACACATAGGAACTACATTAATTGGGTATTAGGTGGGTGGGACAGGTAAGGGGGGGCGGGTATATACATACATAATGAGTGAGATGTGCACCGTCTGGAGGATGGTCACACTTGAAGCTCAGACTTGTGGGAGAAGGGGGACAAGGGCATTATTTGAAACCTTAAAATTTGTAACCTCATAATATGCTGAAATAAAAAAAAAAGAAAAAATACAAAATCTGAAATACTTCTATCCCAAGCATTTCAGATAAGTGATATGGCAACCTGTTTATAGAACTATTACAATTCAAGAACAAAAAGACAAATAACCAAATTTTAAAATAAGTGAAGAATTTGAATAGTAACTTTTCCAAAGAGGATATACAACTGGCCCATAAACACAAGAAAAAGGTGTTTCGCACCATTAGTCTACAGAAATGCAAATCAGAACCACAGTGAGATACCACTTCATTCCCACTAGGATGACTACAATAATAATAATGATAAAAAGGATGAGGATATGTAGAAATTGAATCCCTCATCCATTGTTAATGGAAATGTAAAATGGTGCAGCCACTGTGGAAAAATGTGATAGTTTCTCAAAAAGTTAAATGTGCAGTTACAGTTAAGACCTAGGAATTCCTTAATTGGGTATATTCCTCCTGGGAATATACCCAAGAGAAACAATAACATATGTTCACACAAAAACTTGTACATGAATGTTTATAGCATCACTCAAAATAACCAAAAAGTTGAAAAAACCCAAATGATCATCAGTGCATGGATGGCTAAATAAAATGTGGTGTATCCATACAATGGAATCATTTTCAGCCACAAAAGGAAAAACATATCACCTAGTAGTCTGGAGCTTGAAAAGATCCAAAAGATTATCAAAACAGACACACACACACACACACACCCCTTCATTTGCTGATGAGGAAACCGCTGCCAAGAACAAAGTGCTTTTTCCAGTCACATTAGGAGTTAATGGAGGATAGGAGAGCAGGCATTCAAACTTGTAGTCAAGGAACTCTTTTATCTTAGCTGGCAGCTTCTTGGAATTCAGTTCAAAAGGCTTTCTTATGCCTTGGTGCTAGGAAGAATAGAATCTGTCTTCACAATACATAAAAGCTTTATCCTATATCAATGCCACAGTGCCCTGAGGCTGCCTGGCTCATTTATGGGAGACACTGGCTCCCCAATGCAATGATGAAGCCAAGGTCACAGTCTTGAGTCAGGAATGAGCAGTCGATTTGGCTCGGGATCCACAGTAGAGTGTGGAGATGTTGGCCAGCCATGCTGGAAAAATGGGACCCTGCTGAGGGTTGGCAGGGCCCTGGGTTGGAGCATGTGAGCATCTCAGTAAGTCCATTAGGGTGCGCAGAACATGGGGCAGAAACTCCTCATGGGGCTGTGATGCAGACAGTGGCATCAGCCTTACATAGACAGTCTGTAACATTAGACCCTTTGCTTTAGAAAGCGAAGTGTATTTGACATAAAACAGTGCAGAAGTCCATTTGCCAAACAAAACAGGCTTGCCATTTGGGAAACATCCCTTCTCTTAGGGTAAATACCAGGTATTTCTTCATTTGACAACTTTCTCAATTCTCTCTGCTCTTTACTCCTGACCAAGCCTGGACTTTGAAAGGGCGAAGGGGGGACAGCCCGAGAATAGTCCATTGCCATGGCCCTTGAGTTGCTCGCAACACCCACACACCAACTTCTTATTGGTGGGTTATGTTCGGAGAGGACCAGGAGAACCACATTAATGTATACAACAGACAGTAAATTCAGAGCAGTGAGAGGCGTCCCTCTGGGCTGAAGGAATCAAGAATGAGTTGGAAAAAGAAGAAGTGACCCTTGAAGAATGAGGGGAGTGGATTTTTATGGGGAGAGTGTGGAGTGGGAGAGGCGTCCCAGTATTGAAGGAACCATTTGTAAACAGAGGCAAAGGAGGAAAAGTTGTAGGCAACCTGGAAGAGAACTGAGTGAAGAAGGGGTTCAATTAGGAGAGGAGGGGATGAGTTTGAAAATAGTAAGTTAAAGCCATATTGTGGGGACTCTAGTGACAGTTGAGTAAGCACCGTTGTCTTTCCTCTGTAGCTAGTGGGGACTATTCGAAGGTTTTTGAGCAGGGGAAGAATGACTATCAAAGCTGCATTTAAGGAAGATGAACCTGACCATGGTGTGTAGACTCCACCAGAGCTGGGTGGCAGGGAGATTAGACATGGCGTTCGTTTAGTGATGAAAAATGGTGGGAAGTTGAAGGGAGGGTTGGTGAGCCAGTGTCTCTGCCATAATGGGTCATGGACAGAGGAAGGAGAATTTACTCTTCTCTGTTTGGAAGCAGCTCTGGTGTCCTGCCCGATTCCTGTGTGAATGTGACTTTGCCTTGGACCAAGATACCAAAGACCACTGTCTTGTGCAATGAACCTGGCTCTGTCCACACAGGCAGGCAGCAAGCTAACTAATCTAGGAGCTAATGGCTCACTCTAGACCACACAGTGCCCAGTGATGATATGTGCTTCATGAGTCTTTATAGATGTGGAGTTCTGATTGAAAACATAGTATGTTCAAGAGAAAACAGTGAAGAATCCCACAGGTCACTTTCTTCGCCTTGTTCAGCTCCAACACAACCAGACAGGATCTGAGACCCATGCAAACCAAGTCTCCTTTGCAATGGGAGGTGGGTGGGCTGAGGGCCTCTGGCCCAGGCTGCATGAGCTTGGCCTCCCAATTCCCTCTGTCTCCCTACTCATTAGAAGCTGATTGCACCTGTCCCCAGGCCACCAGGCTGCAGGTCCTGTCCTAAAGCTCACCCTCCAACCCACTGCCCCATCCCACACGCTCTCACATCCGGGATGGGGCTGGGATGGAGAGGAAGAGAAGAAGGGAAAGACATTCACATTTTATTATAAAACCTTTAATTAGACTACACTTCGATATTAAAAACCTAGATCCCTGCCAGTCCATTTTCATCTAGGGCTACTGGTCAGACTGTTCTACCTGAATTAAACAGTCTACTGAACCCAACAAGTCATCTAATAGATTTTTTACAGAAATGACCAAATATTTGACTATATTGTCAAAAGACACAAACACTCCATCATCCTAAAAAATCTGTAAGAAGACTCACACAGAGCTTGGCATCTTATCACACATTTTGAGTAATTATCTTTTTTTTTCTTTTCTGTTGCCATCTACATCCAATACATTTATATGAGGTAAGTAAATTTTCTTTATCATAGATATTAATAACCACCCATGTTGGTTTATAAGCCCAAAAGGAGAAACCAGGTGTCAACCTAAGAAAATTGGTAAGGAAAATGTAATGAGGTAGGAGGAATGCAAGCATGTTTGCCGTGTTGCTGGTATATGTGCTGGGCTCAGGAAAAAGAATGCAGAGGTCCTGTGTCACCGATCCCAGACCCCAGGTGCACCAAGAAGACAAAGTTGTGCTCTGAAAGTCCTTGGCCCTTGAACGCACAGGTGTCGCTGGAGAGGCAGTAGTGACTTCTTTCTGTTTCTCTTCCCCACACCCCTGTCACAGAGAAGCTGGAAGAATCTTATGTCCACTGGGTCAAGTTCATCTCACCAGCACTTCCTCCCTTCAATACACCACCAAGAGGTCCAAGGGCTTAGCTGGCGAGAGCACTTCTGGCACATGTGTGGAGTCACAACCTGCTCAAGCTTTGTTCAAGAGCCTGTTCAAGAGGCTGGTTTCATTTGATGAAAAATTCCACCCTCCAGGAAAGGGGCAAGGTTAGGCTGGAGCGTGCTTCCTAGCAGAATTCCACCGGGAAGGAGGGAGGCAAGTGAAAGGTTTTGGGGCACTGCTGCTTCCAAACAGAGCTGCACCCAACCACAGAAAGTGCCGGGCTTCCCTGGCCCGAGTCCAGTCCTGGGTTCTGAGACTGTGCTCTGGATACAACCCTGTGACCCTCTTGAAAGGCCAAGTAAGAACAGATGAGTAAAACTCAATCTTGGTGACACTTTCCTGGGGGCATTGTCAGGGAATGTCCCAGGCACAGATCCAAGAAAGAGCTGTGCTTGTGAGTCCATCATGGGGCACGGCTGGTATATTACAGGTGCCCGGCTGGCATACTCTGTCCCGCAAAGTCGAGGAGGGGACCAAGGGAAGGACATTTCACAAGGCTGTATGTCCTGCTCTGCCTTGAGCAGAACAGCTCCCTGGGCCCTCCCGGCATCTGAGAGCCAGGTAAAATTGTGAAGGTGCACAGGAAATTTCACTCCAGAATATGACTTCTTGGTATAAACAGTATTTTGAATTAAAGGACCTTAGAGATCAATAGGCATTAGAAGGGGCTTTCCCTCTATCTGCATAAACCAGTTGGACCCATCAAAAAGAGCAATTGACTTCCCTTCCCCTCCCTGTTATCTTAATATATTGCAGGAAAGAAAATCAAGAATGAAAACAGGACCAGGTGCAGTGGCTCACGCTTGTAATCCTAGCACTCTGGTAGGCCAAGGGTCGGGGGGATCACCTGAGCTCAGGAGTTCAAGACCAGTCTTAGTAAGAGCGAGACCCCTGTCTCTACTATAAAACAGAAAACATTAGCCAGGCAACTAAAAAAGAGGAAAAATTAGCCTGGCATGGTGGTACACACCTGCAATCCCAGGTACTTGGGAGGCTGAGGCAGGAAGATCACTTGAGCCCAGGAGTTTAAGATTGCTGTGAGCTAGGCTGACACCAGGGCACTCTAGCCCAGGTGACAGAGCAATACTCTGCTGTCTCAAAAATAAATAAATAAATAGATAAATAAATAAATAAATAAAAAATAAAGCAACCAGACCTGGCTCAAATCATTTTAAATATAATATCTGTCTCTCAGGTTAATTCACAAGTCAGTCTGTTTCCCCCACCCATTCATTCTCCCAAGTATCTACTCATCCTCCCTAGCAACCATTTATTGCCCCTAAGAATTACCTGTACTCCTCATCTCTCCCTCCCTTCTAACAGGAAGGTATATAAATTTCTAGACCCCACTGGGATATTGGGTAATCACTCTGTGATTCTCCCCATACACACAGTAAATAAACCTCTTTCTCTTATTAATCTGCCTTAAGCATGAGTCGATCTTTCAACCAACTTTTGGAGGAAAGGGGAAGCTTCCCCTCACCCTACAATTGCCAGGGTAAGGGGTTTTCAATCCCGAAGGCTTCAACAGTGCAAAGCCCACCTGAGATGCCTGCAGATACCTGAAGGGCTTATGTCACAAGGTTTTCTTGTGCTCGGTGAGACCCTGCCTCCTACAGTGTGCACAAAACTAAAACACCCCAGAATGAGAGGCGCTGGTAAGGACAGTAGACTTTAAGAAAGAGCTGGAAGCCACAAGGAAAGAGTCGTAGTGTACCCAACATGGCCAGAAATCCTAAAAGTCTGGATTAGATGTTCCCGTTCTCCAACACCTCTTCGGCCTCTCTGTTGCTGGGTGCTGCTCTCTTGGCCCTTTGCTCACAGAGAGTCAAACATGTCCCTTGCTACCTGTGGCTCCTCTCTCCCTCCTCTGCCTGTCCTCTTCCTTTCTTTCTCTATGTCACCTGTCATCCACATAGGGACAAACAAATCTCTACCTAAGCTTTTGGAGTTTCCCCATCCAACTTAAGCCATTTTCCAGGTATTTTTCCAAACAAAGACCCAGTTGATTCTTGTTATTCACAGTAATTATGTTTTATGAAATCCTGGCAAACCCTGAATGAGCAAGTTCTGAACCCTTGCTCCCAGGGGAAATAAAGGATTAGGTTCCTGCAAATCTTTGGTCACGACATTTTTGTCGACTGATGGATGCATAACCTGTTTATGTGTGTTTCTGTTTAAAGGCACCTTATTTTATATTAATACATATTGTTGAGTCATTAGCATTTAACTCATGGCCAGTAACCTGTGCCTGAATGAACTCCTGTAACATACGTATTTTCTCTGTAAGGCCCATCACTGCCTTCTTGTACTTAGCAACACTAGACAATACTTTAGCAGTATTCTGGAGGCCATTTTAAACAGCAAAATTACCAACCAACAACATAAAAGTACAAAAAAATATACACTACACAGATGACATAAAGGGCACTTGTTTACCATATGAAAGCTGAAGCAAGAAGGCAGAGTGTTGCCTTGTTCAGCCTCCGCTGGGAGCATGAGTATCGGGTGACTTAATTTTTTCATGGATGTCTGCAAATGATCACAAAAGCACAAGTACTGATTTGAAGATTACAGATAAGTTTTAACAAGTAGTGGAATTCACAAATATGGAATTAACAAATAATTAGGATCAACTGTATGCCCTTTGTATAAGAAGCATAATGGTGCCAAATGTTGACCGTTTTTCCATTTTGTCACATGTCTGTTGGTTTTTGCATATGATTTTATGTGAAAAATTGTCTCTGCTGTTTGAAGCAGACTTGACAATCATGGCTTTAGGAAACCTGACCCGTGGCTCATTGAAGTTACGACTGTCAATCTTGTATAGTAACAGGGAACTTATAAAACGTGTCAACCAGCTTGAGTGTGATATCTACGAGGTGGAAGGTTTGCCCACATGAACAGAACAGAGAGAAGAGTCCAGAACTGGGAATGGGGCATCTAATAGGGATTCTAAGCATCTAAGTTTCCCCTTCCTTAAGCCTTAGACACATTCCTCAGACCTTTCAGAATTTCCAGGAATATCCTGCAGATTCTCACAAACCTTGGGAATGTCCTGTAGTTTCAATTAAAAGACAAAAACTACTATTAATGTAATGAACTCAGGAGTTCATGTTGAAAATCAGTACCAGTTTCTCCTGCAAACTTTCCCCCAAGGCTCTGAGATCAGCGCTGGGTGAAATACAGTAAACTCAGACTGATGATAGGTTTACTGCAAGAGAGTTTATGTTTTTGGAGATTCACCAAAATCCCCAGGTATGCCGCCACTAACTGTTTTCACAGCTCCTCTTGGTTTGTTTTCAGCCCTTAGGCGTCATTGAAGGATTGATGGGTGGGTGTGTGTGTGTGTGTGTGTGTGTGTTATTTTCATTGTTGTTATTTGAACAGCGTTTACAAGCCTCAGTCTTTTGTAGCCAAGACCACGGTTCTTGGCTGTGTGGAAACCTGAGACTGGCGGGTCCTCCAGCAGCTGACCAGCGGCATGTGCAGCAGTCCCAGTGACAGATGGCATTTCCATCACTTGGCTTGCACCTTCCTCCTCTGTCACTGCTGTTCTGACTGTAATGAGTTCCATGCGCTCTGTTTTACATAAGGATAAAAGGCAACAGTGACTTGTCAAGTTTGCAAAAGTCAGTGAGAGCAGCCTCCAGGTCAGGGGCAGATAAAACAAATAATTGTGGCTGTTAATCAGAGTATAGTTTTGTTAATTTAAGAAGTATTTTTAGTTCATTAAGAAAAGTTACTCAAAATTTACAAATAAAGTATAGGAGAGGCAAAATATTATCTCTGCCTTCATGTTTTGTTTGTTTTTAAGCTGGGCCTGAGAATTAAATTGACATTGATCAACCAGAGAAGAACAAATTTATTTAACCCTTTGCACTCGCTTGCTTTTTTCTCATCATCCACTCGACATTATCCATACTTGACATCCGAGTGCAAAGGGTTAATACATTGACTGTCACACTAGAAAAAAATTTTTTCCCTTGGAGCCATGGTGTTTTATTATGAAAATAGGATAAAAATGTCAAAAACTAAACAATCTTTTCTAATGTAATGAAAACTTTATTTTTTATTGTTTTCTGTGCGTGAGTTACATGCAACTTGAAAAGTAGTTTCTCACGACTCCTAAGCTGAAGAGACGTGTGAGTTATATATGCTTCACAAGGCCCCAGGCTCAAAACTAGCTTCAGTTAAATACAACTCACATGGCAGTTAATGTGTTAAGACAAATTTTATGTGGCATAGGAGTCTACATAAGGAAAGGAAGACCCAAAACATAGATAGAGTTGAACACTTACACACTGAATTAGGCAAAGAGTAGTAAATTATAAAAACGTGACCAAGAGGCTTGGGCTAGGATAGTTAGTTGGGTGGAGAAGAATCTAAGAAGATAAGGGTAAGTCTAACAAGATTTGTTTGTACAGATTTCCCCTGGCCTCAACTTCTCATCCTTTTTTTTTCTTTTGAGACAAAATCTCACTCTGTCTCCCCAGGCTAGAGTGCAGTAGCATCATTGTAGCTCACTGCAATCTCAAACTCCTGGGCTCAAGCAATCCTCTTGCCTCAGCCTCCTAAGTAGCTGGGACTATAGGTGTGCGCCACCACACCTGGGTAATTTTTCTATTTTTAGTAGAGATGGGGTCTCGCTCTTGCTCAGGCTGGTCTCAAACTCCTGAGCCCAAGTGATCCTCCCGCCTCAGCCTCTCAGAGTGCTAGGATTATAGGCATGAGGCACCTTGTCCAGCAAACTTCCCGTCTTGATGATAAGAATGATATTTTCCTTCTGGTATAAAAGAGGGCATCTTTCACATGAGAATTTCATCTCCTAATTTTAAGAAACAGAAGGTCAGAGTGATCTTCTTGCACCTGTTGTTTTTCAAGTGCCTTTAACTCAAAATTGTCAATATGCCAGGCCAGGTGTGGTGGCTCATGCCCATAATCCTAGCACTCTGGGATATTGAGGTGGGAGGATCATCTGAGATCAGGAGTTCGAGACCAACCTGAGCAAGAGTGAGACCCTCCCCCCACCGTTACTACTAAAAATAGAAATTAGCTGAACAACTAAAAATATATTCGAAAAAAAATATATTCGAAACATGCCTGTAGTCGAGCTACTCAGGAGGCTGAGGCAGGAGGATTACTTGAGCCCAGGACTTTGAGGTTGCTGTGAGCTAGGCTGATGCCAGGGCACTCTAGCCCAGGCAACAGAGTGAGACTCTGTCTCAAAAAAAAAATGCCAGAGCAGCATATATTGGGGTGGCACATTAACTCCCTCAAAAGCAAAGTAAGTTAAGAACACGTTCTCTTAATGTCATATTGAAGCATTGTTTAACAGGGTCACTCAAAGGTTATTTCTTTATTCAGAGCAGTGGTGTTTAAACTTTGCTTCACCTTGCAAACACCTGTGTGTGTTCAACACCTACAACTGCCTGGCTCCCACCCCCAGACACCCTGATGTAATGGTACAGGATGATGTCATAGGTTAAATATTGACCTCACAAAGATGTCTGTGACCTAATCCTCAGAATCTGTGACTATGTTACCTTACATGGCAAGAGACTTTGCAGATGTGATTAAGGGCTTCAAGATGGGGAGAAGAGCCTGTAAAATCCAAGTGTGCCCAATGTAATCACGATGGTTCCTATAAAAGGGAGGCAAGAGGCTCAGCGTCAGAGAAGGTTTAAGGACGGAAGGAGACGGCACACAAAAAAGAGAGGATACTTCGCTGCCGGCTTTGAGGGTGACAAAGGGGCCACGAGCCAAGGAATGCAGGCAGCCTCTAGAAGGTAGAAAGGCAAGGATTCTCTCCGAGAGCCTCCAGAAGGAAAACAGCCCTTTGGACCCGTTTTAGACTTCTGACCTCCAGAACGGTAAGAGAATAAAGCTAGATTTCTTTAAGTCATGACATGTGTGGTAGTTTGTCACAGCAGCAATAAGAAATTAATACAGGTAGAATCTCGGGAGTCAGGATTTTTAAAATCTCTCCAAGTGATTTTAATGTGCAGCACAGTTTAAGAGCCCATCGATCTCAGGAAATGTGCTTGGGTTTGGTTTTTATCTTTAACTTTGATCAGAGCCAGACATTACTGTGAGGTGATCTGGTGCTTTGTAGATTTCGACTTGGTAGAGAAGATAACCTCAAGTTCATGAGTTTATTGCCTTGTAGGACATTAAAAACTTTGCATCTAATCTAGGAATCTCATTCTGGCATTCTTACCCCCACCCACAAAAGGCCTATAAATATCTAGTTCCTTGAAATGCTTTTGGAACCAGTTTTACTATCACCCCAGTTCCCTCGATGATTCGAATAAATGTTTGATGCATGTTCATTTTATATTTATGAGTCATGTTTTTAACTCTTTGAAAATTCTTTCACATATTCAGTAAGTATTTGGAAGGAGGTGAAAAGATGACATTAGAATATTGGGGTTTCCTCCTTGGAAGAGACCAAAGTAAGGTTGAGGAGCTTCTAAAGTTATGGAGATAGTGACCAATCTGTCCTTATCACTGAGGCCACAAACATTGGGGTAAGCCTGTCTTCTGCGGCCACCTCCCTAATTCTCAGGCTCTGCTGTCAGGCAGGGCTGGCTTAAAATCCCCAGTACGCTGTTTAATAGCTGTATGATCTTGAGAATATCCTCTTAAAGCCTTAATTTCTTCATCTGGAAAATTCTAATCATATGTCATAGCATCAGGAGAAGAAGTCAGGGATGCCACGTAAAGCATTTAGCCCAGTGCCTGGCATCTCGCTAGTCATGCTCCATTTAAACATTACCCAGACAATTGAGCAGAATTGCTTTCTCACTTTCTTTTTTACCTCTGGCGGTGACAATGATACACCGCTGACAGTTGCAGGGACAGATAGATTGCATTCAATGGCTGCAAGAGTAAATCTGTTTCCCAGAAGATCTAACTTTTGGTTGGGCAGAAATGTCAAGCCAGGGGACATCCTGACTCAGTTTCCTGTGCACCCAGACAGGCTGAAGGGCTCTGGAGCAGATGGGTTATTATTTCACGCTGGGGATAAGATGCCATTGTTGACCTGCCTTCCCTTAGCCATTTCTGCCATTCAGGTATTTCCTTCTCCCTGATATGTTGCACCTGGCTTTAAGTTACATGCTGTGGCAGGGACTTCATGGGCTTTTCAGGCTTTGCAGTTCTACCCATGATTAGCTCTCAACAAGGCTGAAAGGGTGTGCACATTTTGCAGATGAAAAGACTGCAGCCAAACATGCAGTCAGCAGCATGTCTGTGTGTCCACACACTTTATCCCTGAGTCTCCATCAGGGCTTAAGATAATACACGTGTCTCTCAGCTGCCTCTAGAAAACTCTCCCCTAGGCTGCTGGGGTCGAGATAACCTTACATAGAACTGGAAGGAAATGGGACCCGGCAAAGTGAAATGGTTAAGAATCTGGAGAGATTGATTTCAGGGATTATATACCTACTCTGTCAATCGATCCAGCCGTGGGTCGAGATAGATAGGAACGATAACCATGCAAGGAATGTTGACAAGATAAAGTGCCAGATAGGTAAGGCCTCATTTAGGGTCACCCAGAGGTTATGTGGAAAATAAGTGAAGTGAGACTACATCCATCACTAGACTAGGAGAAAACAAAAGTGCAACACCACCAAACGTGAAGGAAAGCACTAGCCCTTCATTTGGGCAAATTATGTAGCTGGATCAGATATTTTTCTTGCAAGTATGAAAAGTTCATTAATTCCATTGATCAATTGTTCAACAAACATTTACTGGCATTCCATAAATGTCAGGCATTATGCTAAATATAAATAAAGTGTATACCCAGCCCCAGCGAGTGCATCTTCTTTGCAAGCAACATAATAAATGCCACTGTGGAGCTACATCCTAAGTACGGTGCTGCCAAAGGAATGAGTATGAGATGAGGGGTATTTTTAAATTATGATTGTTTTATGTAATGTCACATCTACTTCTATGTGGTTAGGTAGTCCCACTTCAGACATCTAAGCTCTTTTCTCTATTCCAATATAGGGGACTTTGCCAAATATAAGGTGATTCACTTCCTAACCAATTCATTGATGTGGACCTGAGTATTTATTTGCCACAGACAAAATGCCACATAAGGAAAATGTTCCCTGCTTCTTCTGAAGATCTCTCACCCCTGTCCAGGCCTTGACTAGGAAACTTGGGTCTTGGATGAACCTAGCCTGTCCCACAGATGCCATGAGCTCTGGGAAGCTGAGACATGATCGAACTCCCCAGCTATAGCATTGTCCTTGTCACTGGAGAGAGGTATTTAGGCCCAGGCCCTGCCAAGGGAGCAACTCTTGGCTATGACAGGTTTATAAGAAAAGACTGGAATATGGATTCGGAAATTGGAATCCATCTGTTTAAACTCAATTCATACCTAAGAGTATGAAATATATACTTGATAATCTATATTTGATGTAGCTATTTAATACATATGGTCAGATGATCTTTAAAAATTTCATTCTAGACTTCAGATATAGTCTCAAATTATCTTTTTTAATGGAAAAATCTCAACTTGAAAACCATGGAAAGATATCATTCAATCAGAAACTCATGAACCTGAGTATACCTGACTCTACCTGAGTATAACTGAGTACTCCTGAGCTTATCTTAGTGTATCTGAGTCAACCTGTGCTCATGCACAGACATATAAACTGCCTTCCAGCTAAGAAGGAAGATGAAGTTAACAGATCTAACATGTGAGGTGGGCAGCTGCATCAGCCCTAGCCTTTCCATTAACTGCAAAGGAAGGCAGAAGCAGGCTGGACTGTTCCAGAGATGGCTCAGGGCTGACTGTAAAATGGGGTATCAGATCCAAACAGAACACTCACACAAACTCAGGAATTTTTACTAAATTGCATCTCACCCCCATAATGGAGATGAAGGAAGCCCTGAACCTTAAACCTTCTAGGGGTTGGGAAGGTGATATAGGTATGTAGGAAGAAGAGGAGAGAGATACCAAAGCCTTTAACAAAATGACTCTTCTGCATTACAAATACAGTTTCTGAATCCAGATTTCACTGCAAGGAAAGGAGTAGAAAGTGGAAGGGGAGCTAGTTTGTATTTCCTCCTACTGGCTCCTAAGAATTGCTTCTGGAATGTGATGTATGGTCGAATGGGGCCATTTAGGTTTTCTATGTGGCATCAAATATAATTTGTCTCTTTACTACTGATGCACTGGCACATTCTAAATTCAGCCCCCACATACATATATATATTTTAGGACTTATATTTTTAGCTGCTTTAGTTGCGCTAAAATATGAACTGTGTTTATAACTATGAAGAATCAATTACATTATCAAACTCTCAGGACCCTGTGCTTGGGAACAGAACTCAACATGGGGACATGGTCTTTTGGTCTAGGTTAGCCACCTTTCTAGGTCTTTCTAGTAAGGTCTAGGTTAGCCACCTTTCTAGGTCTTTCTAGTAAGGTCTAGGTTAGCCACCTTTCTAGGTCTTTCTAGTAAGGTCTAGGTTAGCCACCTTTCTAGGTCTTTCTAGTAAGGTCTAGGTTAGCCACCTTTCTCCCGTCCCATATAAGTTGTACAATCTTTAAAAACCTCTTCCTCTCGTCTCTGCCTCAGTTCTCCAAATGTTAAAATTGTCCACCTCGCTTACTCTCAGCAGAACATAATAAAAATTAAGCAAAACAAAAATAGAACATCTTGAATGTGAAATCATTTAGTTGCCTGGTAAGAAATTTCCCCACTACAAGGATAACAAAATGCTGCTGCTTTTCCCTATAATTCCTCCTGTCGTGTGCATTTCCCTTTTTAAAGGTTGTTTAAAAATAAATAGATGTGATACGTAGGGGCAAATCTAGCAGCATAAAGCATCAAACATTATATTTGACACAGTTACTAATGGTCAATAATGTAGGAACAGTTGAGTTGTGTGGTCCTGGCTCAGGATGTGTCAGTAAATTGTAGTTAAGCTGTCATCTGGGGCAGCAGTCTTTGAAGACTTAACTGGGCCTCGAGGATCCACTTCTACCCTCCTCACATAGCGGCTGGCAGGAGGTTTCAGTTCCTTTCTACATGGGGTGTAAGGAATTGCGTGCAACATGGCTTCCTCCTGAGTGAGTATCTACATGAGAAAGAGAGTCGGCAAGATAGAAGTCAAAGTATTTTATAACCTAATCTCAGAAGCTACCTCCCACCACTCCTCTACATTCTATTGGTCACACAGACCAACCCGTGACAGTGTTATATTTTTATAATACTCTACAGAATACTGCCTATTTTTTCTCCTAAGAATGTCATCTTCTCATTTTATAGTCCAATCTTTTCACCTGCCAAAGACTCATTATTCATCTTGGTGAGTACCATAAAGGCAGGATTACTTAACCCTTAAAAAGTATAGAGGCTTCTGGGCTGGGTGCAGTGGCTCACACCTGTAATCCTAGCACTCTAGGAGGCCAAGGTGGGAGGATTGCTTGAGCTCAGGAGTTGGAGACCAGCCTGAGCAAGCTTGAGACCTCATCTCTACTAAAAATAGAAAAATTAGCTATGATGATGCCACTGCACTCTATCCAGGAGAACAGAGAAAGACTCTGTCTCAAAATGTATATATATATTTTTTAGGAAATTTTTCATATATATTAATATTTATATACCATAATATCTAGACCTTAATATATCTGAAATTAATTTGGGTATATAGTGGTAAATAACAATACATTGAATCACCATTTCAAACCAATGGACAGCCAAATTTTTTTAACACTACATATTGAATAGTTCATAATTGCCCACTTATCAGAAAAGAAATCTCTAACATATACTAAATTTCCATGGCTCTGTTTCTATAGTCTATTCAGTTATGTATCCATGCAGGTATAAAGCTATTTGAATTACTGTAGTATTAAAGTAAATGTATATAATACAATGCAGTGGCTGAAACCTAAGGCAATCTTAGGTAGTATTAATAGGAGAATCATGTTCAGAGAGTGACAAATAATGGTCACAGGATCTTTGATCAGAACACATCTGGAGTTCCAGACTCAAGGCTGGCTATACCTTTGGGCAGGAGCACTCTCAGACCAGAACGTAGTCAGAGAGCAGCTGGATTCTGAACCACGTGAGAGAAACAGGGAGGGATAGTTGGTCTTGAGAAGAGATGACCTGGGGATTGCTGGTGGCTGTTGTCAAGTTCAAAGAGGAGTTGGACAAAACTCTCTTGTCTGGAAGGGAAAAAAAGGGGAAGGATAGAGTTAAAGCTACCCCTCAGCTCTATGTTGAGGAGAATTTTCTAGAAAAAAGAGAACATCCTCAAAATAAAAGGGGTTGATTTGTGAGGTAAGGGATACCTGTATCAAAAATATTTTAAAAGAAGTGGTAGGCTGTGAAAAGGTTTTATGTTTGGATAGGAAGTTGAACTTGGTGCTTCTGAGGGTCTTTTCCGTTTCCCTAATTTTGCTTTCTCTTCCTTGAAACCTTTCAGCTCATAGTGCTTGTACCCTCTTCCCAATGATTATGGAACTTCTAGCCTATGCCCAACATCTATCTGTCTTGCAACATTTCTCCAGCTGTGTTTTTTTCTCTTAAGTTGTTAAATTTCTACTCTTGAAACCACACCAGACCAATGTGGGTCAACTTTTATGTAACAAAGTTGTGAATTATTTTTCAGTTGTCATGGATCCCCAGGTTAAAGGTCACATAACCTGAGCATGCCCAAATGAGCCAAGTTTGCAACCGGGGTGGAACCTAAGTGCTCCTAGGAGGAGTGAGGAGCAGGGAACTGAATTAAGGAGAGGACACAGCATGACAGGACGCAGGATCCAATCATATCAAGCCCTGGCATCACCCCATGGCAGGATCCAATCAGATTATGTTTCCTGGCATCACTCCATTGCAAGATCCTATCAGATCATGCCTTATTACCCTCTGACTATAAATCCTGCTCCAATCCCCAGCTCTGGGGGACAGATTTGAGTCTGACTCCTCTCTCCTTGTTTTCGCCTCAACCCAGTGCTTTCGGTGTTTGGCTTTCCGTTGCTTGCAGACAAACGAACCCAGTTTGGTTCAGTTATATCGCCTCTCTTGAGTGCAATGACTATTCCTTAGAAGTCTTTGTTGTTTTTCTTTCACAGCACCTAGCCTAGGTCCTTGCATTTTTAAAGGTAGCTTAGTATATATTTATTTTTTATTCAGCAAGGTGCTTACTAATATGCTAATTATTCTAACTCCAGTCACCAAAAATTCACAATGCACTTTTTCGGGGTTCTTTTTCAGAAATATCCACCTTCTTATGTAACTGCTTCTGTATCTTTCATCCTCATTCATTTCGCCCTCTCCTTTTCCTTCCTTGTTATTTTTAAAAGGAAAGAATAATCTTTTGCTGAAATTAAACCCTTTTTTTGGTGTGGTCAGAATTATAGACAGGAGGGAAACAGATGGCTGAGTTTTCAGGAGGCAATTCCAGGCTGCTGAGGCTTAACAAAGCTAATAAAAGGTAATTTACCAAAGACTTAGAAAGTCACGGGGCATTTGAGATTGTTTAAAGCCCCAGACCCACTGGCCTTGCCAATCCCCCTGCACCCCTCCAGCCTTCAGAAGAACGTGACGTTGCCAAGCTGCCACCGACCAACCACTCAGAGGCTGTGGCTCTCCCAAGCACAAGTGTGAGGCTGCTCTGGCCCACAGGCTGGGGCGCCATTGTCTTTCAGCAAATGGCGTTGGCCGCATTCAGCTGCCCAGGGCAAGGCTCTCTGCACCTGGCTGCAATCCCAGGACCCCTGTCGTGAGAGCTAAACAAACAGTGTAATGTAGCATCGGGGTCTTTATTTCACCATGGGGGAAATGCCTTGTTTGGGTTCTATTTCATTTTTTTTTCCTCCAGAAAGGCTCAGTTTGATGCTTCCTACATCTGCTCTGTTTTGTTAGCATGTGTGTCCAAAAGCCCTTTTTGGACAAATATGCTGATCTTCTTTGGATAGAAAGCTTACAAAATGTCCCCATCTGCTTCTCTCAGACTTTGTCCACAAAGGTGACCTGGGCCTACGTGGGCCACAATGACACGTCCCTTGGCCACTCCTTTACGCTATTGTCACCCCCATACTGACCCTACACAGGGCAGTCACCAAGAGAAAATGCCGCTTGTGTTTTTTTTTGTTTTTTTTTTTTTTTTTTGTCTTAGGTTTAGGATAGAAACAGTATGAAATGTACAGGATTCATCACAGAACATCCAAAGAGGCAGGCGGGACCACCGGGGCCCAGGTTGGCTGAGGCAACACAGAACCTGAATGAGACAGAAAGTCATTAGCCACATGAGACACTGACTTCATCAGACTGCTCTTTTGTCATCAGTGATAAAAGATAATGTATCCTGAGATGCCACTGGAAGACCTATGAACTGGGGAGAGATTTTGCTTAATTTAGATTCATACAGACCCAGCCTTTGAGTTTTCAAACTGGAGCAGCTAATACTTATGGAATTCGTATTACAGTTGAGCCTGGAATAATCCAGGGGTTAGAAGCACCAAATCCCCATGCAGCTGAAACTTTTGACTCCCCAAAACTTAACTACTAATAGCCTACTCTTGACCAGAAGCCTTAGCGGTAACACGAAGAGTTGACTAACACATATTCTGTATGTTATATGTATTTTTACAATAAAGTAAGATAGGGAAAAGAAAATGTTAAGATCATAAGGAAGAACATTAGGAAACATATATTTACTATACATTAAGTGGAAGTGGATCATCCAAAAGGTCTTCATGCTAATAAGGAGGAAGAGGAGGGTCTTGCTGTCTCAGGAGTTGGCAAAGGCAGAAGGAAATCTATGTATAAGTGGACTCTCACAGTTTAAACCTTAGTTGTTCAAGGGTCAACTATACTTTATGTGCCTGGTAATGTGCTAAGTACCTTCAGGGGAAGGGAGAAAGGAGCTTATATTCAGCTACAAAGAATACAGATGCCTTTCAACATGATGCAATGATTGCTACATGCACCAGGAATGGTGGGCATGCACAGGTGGAACGAACTCCTCCTTTTAGAAAACACGATATCTGAGGTTGGACTAGAAATTGAGAGTCCAACAACTGGGCAAATCAGCAAAGAAAGGGGTTTGTGCTTAGGCAATGTAGGAAAACATGAAGCAGCACTGTCTAAGACCCCAAATCATGATCCAGCATGGTGTGGGCAGATCCCTGTATGGAGCTTGGAATTGTTATAAGGTAGAGAAGTAGGAAATGACAATGGAGAGGTAGAGAGGGCCACATCACAAAAGCCTCCCTGTAGTAAATGAAGGGGGTGTAGGTTAAGGGGAGCTGCCATATGTTTCAAGCAAGGAGGGACAAGTCCACCTGTAGAAGGATTGCTCTGGCAGGACATTGGAGGATGGATTTCAAGGAGGTGGTACTGAACAGAGAGAAACTTGGGGGGTCAGGGGAAACTTCCACTTTCTCCCTAAAAGATAACTCAAGATTAAGGCAGATTAATAAGAGAAAGAGGTTTATTTACCACACACATAGGGAGAATCACAGAGTGATTACCCAATGTCCCAATGAGGTCCAGAAATTTTTATACCCTCCTTTTAGAGGGGAGGAGGAGATGAGGAATATAGGTAATTCTGTTTAGGGGCAGCAAGTGGTTGCTGGGGAGGATGGGTAGATGGGGGAAACAGACTGACTTGTAAATAATTCTCTTTACAAATTAAAAAATTACCCTGAGAGACTGGTATTATATTTAAAATATTTTGGGCCATATCTGGTTGCATTCTCGATCTCCTTTCCTGCAATATAGTGAGATAACAAAGAGGGGAAGGGAAGTTGATTGTTCTTTTTTTTGATGGGTCCATCTGGTTTACCCAGATAGAGGGAAAGCCCCCTCCAAGGCCTGTTGATCTCTAAGGGCCTTTAATTCAAAACACTGTTTATACCAAGGAGTCATATTTTAGGGTGAAATTTCCTAAGTTCCTTTAAAACCATAGGCAGGTAAACCCATTGGGTCACTGAACCCCCCATCCCTGACTCCTATACTTCTCTCACACTGCAACCCAGTCTTTCTAGAAATTCTGTTTACTTTCAAAATATTTCCAGAATCTGCTTTTTCTCCTCACTTCCACTGCTACCATCCTGTCCCAGGCACCATCATCTCTCACCTGCATTATGGCTACAGCTTTCTACCTTGTATCCCTATTTCTTTCCTGGTTTTCCTAGGTCTTTTCACAATGCAGCAGCAAAAGTGATCATCTTAAAGCACATATCAGATCCCATCATTCCTCTGCTCAAAACCTCGCAATGACTCCTCTTGCTGTTTTTGGACATACCAGCCATACTCTCATTTTAAGGCCTTTTTCCTCTGTCTGGGATGTTTCCCCAGGGTAAGCACATGGCTTTCCTCCTTCAAGTCTTTGAGCAAATGTCATCTTCTCAAAGAGGCTTACTGCAACCATCCTATTTCAAATGGCAAACTACAGCTTCTCTACCCTAATCCCAACATCAGTTCCTATTTCTTTTTTTCTATAGTTATTATTTTAAAATTTACTGTGTAACTTATTTATTATGTTTTTATTGTCTGTCTTCTCCCTCCCTAACTGGAATGTAAGTTCTTTGAGGGCAAGGAACTTCTTCTATTTTGTTTGCTAATTATATCCCAGGTTCCTAGAACAACAGTGCCCAGCATACAGTATATTCTTAACAAATATTTGTTGAATCAATAAGTAGCAATCATTCAAATGAGAGATAAGAGTCTGAAGGTGGTGATGTGGGGAAGAGGTGGCGGTGATGTGGGGAAGAGGAAGAGAAAGACTGAAAATACTCACAGGACTTCCCAATTGATAGTGCTGGGCGAAAGAAAGGGAATGATCTGGAATGAGTGTCAAGCTTGGATGCTTAACTGAGACATGAGGACTTGGTAGAGAGGAAAGGGAAGATCATGATGAGCTCTATTCAGGACATTTTTAGATGGAGTTGGTTATGGAATACTCAAGTGAAGAGTTAGAATTGAATCTTAAATCTCACTGGAGAGGTAAGAATGGAAGCAACACAAGTCATCCACAAATTGACTTGCAAAGAAGCTAATGGCAACTAACTCAAGGAACCAGAGATCAGTAGCCAAGAAGAACTGTACATTATGCTATATACATACAGAGGAGAGAGAAGTTCCAGGTATATTTCAGAGGGGCTGGCTAAATTGTGTCTATAATTTCAAGTTTCATTCTTCAAGGGCAGTTTTTCCTATGAGATGTAAGTTGTAACATCCTACAATGAAACAAAGATTTTCAAAAGCTAAAATTAAAACATTCTTGGGGAAATTACATTTTGTTCAACTAAAAATGACTAAACATTCATAACAAAAATAAATTCAATTGCATTGTTTATCTCAGATAATTATCTAAATGTTGGTGAAAGGGCAAGATATGGTTTTTTCCCCTCTAGATTAAACACAACTTTCTCCCTGGGAATTGCATAGAATTTTAAAAGGCATTATGTGAAGGCAAGTAATATTATCTCCCTTTATAGAAGGTCAGTTCATAAAAAGGTTAAGGTAATTCCCAAGGATTGTACATAGAGTCAAAGGGCAACTCCCGGAACAAATCTTCAAAATCTTGGATCCCAGGCCAGGGTCCCACAAATCGAGGTCATCCTTCTGGTCATAAAAGCTTAGATAGATTTATGAGATAAGCAGAAGAAAAGCAGTAATGTTAGACTCTTGGTTTGGACACTAATAATTCATCCTTTTCTCTGATGTTTAAAAACTCATCTCCTTTAATTTCTATCTTTTATAAAGGCATGGATGCTTCAGAACCTAAATCCAGTCTTCCGTCGGCATCTTTTGGTCCTTGATGCTGCTGGTCCAGAAGGATGGGAGCAGGGGGCAGAGGGACTTCCTTCTTTCTTTGTGATGGGGGAAAGGCTCCTCATTTGGTCTCACAATGTAAAACAATGGGATCAGGAACCTGGAATTCTGGGCAAGACTCTGCCCTGAGGATCCCAATGTGGCTGGGGGAATATTGTCCCTCCAGTCCCTGGTTTCTCATACTGCAGAACCAGGGAGCTGGACTCCACCATCCTTTGAGGCTGTTTGTTGCTCCACAGATCTAGAACTCTATGTTAAGTGCATAAGGACATTTGAATGGTAGTATCAAAATGTCACCAATTCCATTCAAATCAATCAAAAATGAATAATATGTCTGAGCTAGTTTGTTTGCCAGAATTCTGGGGGTCTCTTGGACAGACTGACCACATGCAGTTGCTCCTCAACTGGAAGAACAGTATGCGTTGTTGGGGTCATGGCAGAGTCAGCAAGCAGTGAGGAAGTTGTTGATCTGGAAAATGGGCTTTAAGAGGCGTTGGCAAAAGGTTTGTGGGAAGGCTGTGTGGGACATGATAGAGTTCTTCTCTATGACACCTCAAATCTTCAGTTAAGCACAAAACACAGAGAAGGATTATATTGCTTAGAGAAAATAGAGAAAGGGCAGGGATCTATGTTCAGCTTTCTGTCCAAATTTGACTTAAGGTGCCACACTGAAGAATCTATGGGATCAGAAACAGAAACAGAGGGGAAAAAATGGAAGTGTAGGATCCAAAATAGAAACAGAGGGAAACAGAAGATGTAGAAGAATTTATGGGGAAGACTCTGAATGTTCCAATCTAGAATAAGAACTAGAGGCTAGCTTTACCTAAATCAATGAGTGGCAAAGTGGCCCTGAATAATGTATTATCATATTTTGGTTGTATTAAAAAGATATTTTAGGCCAAAAGCCAGAATTGTTTGATCAAAATATTAATATGAAAATTACACCCAAGAAACTCTGAGTCCTCACTGAAAAATAAAATTAAGCAAATAATTAATATCAATGACTGCAACTTTGTTCAAATCCAATACTGAAACAATGATACATACAACTTAATGTAAAACATTTCTGAAATCAAACTCATGAAGCCATCACAAATGTTTACGTATAGCTACATTTATTGACAGGGAAGTACTACACAAGGTAATGTTTTTTTGAAAAACAAACAAAAACAAAAACCCAGATGGCAAAGCAATGAGTGTGAATCTATTTTTAAAATAGACATGTGTGTATATTTGCTTAGGAAAAGTATCTAGAAGGATCTACATGATATGTGTAGAATATGTGTCTTTCTGGTAGGATTTCAAATTTTATTTTTAAAATGTTTACCAATATAGTCTAGATTTTTTGCTATGTTTGTGTTTAGTTTAAAAAAGTTGATTACAACCTGAAATCAGAGATTTCAGAAACAGAGATGCAGAAACACAGTTGAAGGTAATTTCTTCTTTGTTGGCTTATTCCCAAGGAGGCAGGGGGGAAATCTTATCTTAGAAACAAGTTGTCCCAGCACCACTGTCCTCATTACAAACCAGACTTGATTCCTGAAGCCAAAAGACATACTGCAGCATTTGTCCAGAAAGACTTGGGGCAGGTGGCTTCTCGGGCTCAAAGTCTTCTCTTCCTGCTCTGTGCCCTAGGACTGCAGTTCCCTGCCAAGGACTAAGTAAAGATCCATGCTCCTTGAAGTCTACAGTGAACATCTTGGTTTAAGTGCCCTCCTACCTCAAAATCCAGTCTTCACAAGGAAAGGAGAAGAAACCAGCAGAGAGGGAAAGCTGGATGAAGATTATGAATAATAAGCACATGTCCTTCAAGGCCTGTGAAAACATGAAAAATAATCTGATGAGTCTTTATGATCAAATTTAGGGTACACTCATGTCCAAAAAAAATGTCTAGTATGCAGTCAAGTGAAGCAGAGTTGGGCTTCAAAGATGTTAGAAGGCCATGGTTTATCAAACCAAAACAACCAAATGCAACGTAAGGTCATTTCTGGGCTGAAAGAGGACCAGAAGTCATCGTAGATGGAAGTTCCATATGGCTCTCACGTCAAGCAGAGCTAATCCATTTGGAATAGTCAAGGACATGTATCAGCAATCAATCAGTGAATATTTATTGAGCATATTGGACAAGGACTGGCTCTCTTGTTTAAAACAGTAATGAAACACTTCATGGTTTCCACACAGAAGAGTTCCAGAAGGAAATCTCCCAGTAATAAGAGCAAGATGAAGAAGCAGTCTTAACTCTTCCCCTACCCCTCTGACCTAGAGAAACTTCCTTTTCCCTTAAGAATTTCAATTTCTGCTACTATCATAAAAACCAACTCTTCTGCCTTTAAATTCCCAGTTCCACCTTAGACAAAATGGTTCTTAGTGACATCTAGACAGCCTGACATTTGCAAGAACAATTTTATCAAATTTTAAGACACAGTAAAAATAATATTTTATAGAAAGTCTCCCAGAGAAAAAATGGTGGCAACTCCAAAGTCAGTTGTTGTCGCCATGGTAACTTTGCTGTTAGCTGCCACCAGGCTTCTAGCTCATTCTGCTTCCCAAACAATTTCCAAGACCTGCAGTTCTCTTCCAGAGTTAGTCCTAGGCAAACTGTAATAACTAATCCTAACCTTATGTAGTATAAATACAGTTTTTAAATAGTGGGAATTACATTGAAGTCAAATACTTATTAAATGACCATGTGCTGAATACTGTATAAAATCTAGAAAGGCTTATGGAGATAAGTAAAACATGGCTTTGTTTTTCAAGGGGTTTATAATCCAATAATGGAAATAAGATGAGGCTTTACTATAAGATAGAAAATAAGTTCATAAGATTTTTTTTCCCTCAATATGCCAAGGCAGCTTAGAGGTGGAAGAGAAGAAGCAAAGGGAGGATTTATTCAAGGAATTACATTGGGGTGAGCACTGAAAGATGAAGTGGACAGAGATAAAAGGCACTCCAAAAAGGAGGAATATTATTAGCCAAGGTCCAGAGTTGAAAAAGTGAGACAGGAGTCAGGTCACTGAGCGGGAGGATCGCTTGAGGCCAGGAGTTCAAGACCAGCCTGAGTGAGAGAGCAAGACCCCCGCCTCCAAAAAAAAAAATTTAAAAACCAGGGGAAAAAAGAAACAATCAAATGAGTGGAGCAAACTAAGGAAGATCTCTTACAAGGAACAGTTCTGAGACAGCATTCCCTTAGCTTTTCTCTTTGTCATCCCATGAGGTGTTCAAATACCAGTAGCTTCTGAGTTTATGGGGAAGGAAACCAGAATGAGTACTTGCAGTTCAGAGTTTCCAAATTTTCTTTCCATCTGTGAATCAATTTTGAGGCTCCCAGGAGATTTAATGCTCTCTGTTCAGCTCCAAGGATCTTCTAATTAATGAAAAAGTTGAAATTCAGCCTAGAGATTAGGTAATCAAAGCACGTTAAAGAACTCATTGATTCAGAATCTCTTGCAAAAACAAATCCACTGGGCGGAAATCTAACTTTGCAAACAGAGTTCTTAAAGTAGGAATCCAAGCAGAGAAGAGGCGGCGTGCAGATGCGTCAGATTATACACAAGCTTTCTTTCTAAAGTCCCTGAATCAGAAAATTAGCCCCAGTGCCAATAGTACTGAAAAAAAATAAAAAATAAAAAAACCTGTCTTCTCAGCTTCTCTGGCTACCAGTGACAAGCAGAGACAGTTGGTCAGGCATTCAGGGACCTCTTGTCTTTGCAATTACAACAGAGAAAATAGTTTCCAGGGCAGAGCCAAGTCAGTGCAGGCCGATGTCATGAGTATCTTCTGCCTCAGGTTTGTTGTTTGATCACTATCCCTATTCTTTGGATGTGGAGATATGGAAAGGAGGCTATTTTCTGCTCCGTGGCCAGCCAGTCTTTTCATTACTTCGCCATAAGAAGACTCCTTTGTCACTTGCCAACCTGTGCTGGAAGCCTCCAGACTGAAGTCTCAGTTTCTCTGGGACTGCCAAGGATTAGGTCTTCGTCCTACATTTTTTTTTTTTTTTTTTTTTTTTTTTTTTAGGAATTAAAAGTTACAAGCCAGGCACAGTGTTGCACACCTATAGTCCCAGCTACTTGGGAGGCTGGAGGATTGCTTGAGGCCAGGAGTTCAAGGACAGCCTGGGCAACATAGCAAGACCCCATCTCTAAAAAAATGTTACATATAGTAAAAATTATAGCTCTTAAGTGTACAATTCAATAGAGGTTCTGACAAACGTATCCATCTGTATAAGCAACAACTCAATCAAAATATAGACCATATTATCTAAGACCCCTGAAGATTCCCTCCTACTCTTATCCAGTCAAACTGCCCCCGACTCACATACACATACATGGGCAACCATATGTTGATTTCGATCACCTTGGATTTCTTCTTCCTGATCTTGAACTTGATGCAAATGAAATCATAAAATTTTTACTCTTTTGGTTTTGGCTAATTTTGGCTAATTTTACCCAACATAACGATTTGAGATTCATCCATACTGTTGTATGTTTATTCCTTCCTTTTTTTTTCTGAGTGTATTTCTTTCTTTTTTTAGATTTTTTTAATGTTTTTTTTATTTATTTTACCATATTATGGGGGTACAAGTGTTAAGGTTACATATATTGCCCATGCCCCCCTCTCCCCTTGAGTAAGAGCTTCAAGTGTGTCCATCCCCCAAACGTTGCACATCTTACTCGTTGTGGTTGTATATACCCGTCCCTTCCTCCCCCCCTCCCACCCTCCCGACACCCGATAAATGTTACTCCTATATGTCTACTTAGGTGTTGATCCGTTAATACCAATTTGCTGGTGAGTACATGTGGTGCTGGT